>VZTR01013037.1:715661-756729 GCA_013400775.1 Chaetops frenatus | reverse complement strand
TGTATATATATATACACACACTATGGTTTACTATATTGAGAGTTTGTTCCATGTAGAGCTATTCCAAATATTAAGCTAGTGTAGAAAAAAAAGTTATAGCTCTGGAGCCTGTACATTAGAAATCAAGCAAACTTTTGAGCAGCCAGACAGAAGATACTGGTTACATCTAAGCTCCAGTGACCTTGCAGTGTCTTCTGAAGATCATTTTTACTGTTTTTAAAACTTAATTCTTAGAGCTTCACAGCCTGTCTTGAAAATTTCTGAATAATATTATTCTTCCTTGAATGCAGTCGTGAATATGTAATTGCATATGCAATAAGTACCATTTTAGTGCAGACAGATATCTTTTCTCCAGAGCAATTACTGTGAGACAGAAAACCCTTTGAGGCATTTTATTCCTCTGTTGAGCTAAGTTTTTGCATATATTATTCCTGGAATTTTATTCCATTTGGAGAATGAAATTTCCATGAGCAGTAGCCATTAGGCCAGGCTATGGTTTGCAACATAAGTTATTGCCCAAGAACCACGAAGACCTTGGCAGCATTCAGTGATTCTCTGCTCTCCATCTTTCTTTGTTTCCATGGCTATATTCCTGGCTTGGTTGAGTTAGTTATTTCCATTTTCAAACTGCATTTGCCATCTTACAAATTAAAACAATGGTGCAGTAGATCAATTTCTTACCTAAGTTGTTGATGTGGTGGTAAGTGTGGTAGATCCTGCTTAGTGGCATGATGGGATGATTCTGTCTATCCATACCAAATACGAACCATGTATTAAAAACAGTCATTGAAACAGATTGCTGCTTCAGGTGTAATATGTAGTGATGAATTTTATATAGTTATAGTTCCCTGCAAGAAATTCTTTGTGCCATTTCTGAGAGCACAGCTGTAGGCTTTCCAGAGTAAACCTGCGGCCTGCTGACATGTCAGCAACATCAGCCAGTGAAGCCCAGAAACAGATGCACAAATGGGAGAAAGATGTGCAGTATCAAAGACCATTTCACCAGGGATGGAGGAAAATCACGGCCCAAAATTTCTTACTCATTTGGCTGAAGACAGTGGTAGCCTCATATGAGCATCAATTTAATAGACTCATAGAATAGTGTGGGTTGGAAAGGACCTTTAAAGGTCATCTAGTCCAAGCCCTCTGCAGTGAGCCTGATCAACCATATCAAGTTGCTCAGAGCCATGTCCAAGCTGTCCTTGAATGATTCCAGGAATGGGGCATTTATCACTGATCTGAACAACCTGTTCAGTGTTTCATCAGCCTCATTGCTAGCAATATCTTTCTTATATCTAGTTTAAGTCTACCCTCTTTCAGTTTAAAACCATTGCCCTGTATCCTATGGCAACAGCCCCTACTGAAAAGTTCGTCCTCTTCCTTCTTTGAAGCCCCCTTCGAGTACTGAAAGGCCACAATATAGTGTCTCTCTGGAGCCTTCTCTTTTCCAGGCTTAACAGCTCCAACTTTCTCAGCTCTTCCTCATAGGAGAAGTGCTCCAGCCCTCTGAGGGCTTTCTTTTTGATTTCTGTAGAATTAGACCAGCAGAGTAAAATCACTCTCGTATTTCTTGGTCACAGTGGCTCAGGGTGCGGCAAGGAGCTGTGAGACAGAGGAAGCTCTTAGGCATTGTGTAGCAAGGACAGTCTCACCACAGGCACACTCTGTCCTTCCAGATTGAATTTCCACTGTCAACCCTTGAAATGTGCATGCAAACAGACAGACTTGCCATTTTCATCATTGTTGACAATGTCAGGGTTGGGAAAATTTGAGACACTGTCTAAGATGTTCTCAAACATGAAAAAGCTGAAGAACTCTCAGCCAGAGGGTAATACAAAGCCTGGTAAAACAGATGTTTGCCGTATGGATTTCTTTCTAGCAATTAAGCTGGAGTTCCATTCTCTAATGGCTTTATCAGTGCCTGTGGCAATGCATTCATAGTGTGGATTTATGGAGATGAAGTTAACAAAATAATTGTATTACATTGATTCACTGTCAACGTGCAGCTTTCACAGAACAATGCATTATTTTAATTTTCTCAATACATTCATAATTTTTTGGTTTTCCATTCTAAAAGCTCACTTTCCTCAAGAGCATTAGAGACAAAATGAATGAGATAGTCTATTACAGAATTGTAGCTTGCAGTATGGAGCAACAACAGCTGCTGTTGGCCTATTCATCTAATATGATTTCTTTTTGCAGCCTCTTCAATTTCTATTGTTACATCACTGAGGATATATTCTGAATATATGTATGTTCCTTCTTCAGTTCTGACTTCTTGGAGAGCAGGGTAGAGAGTTGGTCTAGCAGCTAAAACCAGAGACCCAAGAATTACAAGATACGTAAGGTCTTCCACCAGATTTTCTAGAAACTCATTATGTGGTCCAGGCTGCATCTTTTCACCCTTCAATTTCCCCTCTGTGGTAATCACAGGACGCTTAATGCAACATTCTGGGCCAATGAAAAAATATGACTGAGAAATGTCAAAAAATAAGAGCTAAAGATCAGCCTTTTAAATTGACTGAATGCTTAGGACTTCCCTTGGAAGAGTGTTCTTATGCTATGCCAGACCTCAGTGTTAGCAGATTTCATCTCAGGCTCAAATTACACCTTTCTCAGCTCCAGCACCTCAAAGATAATGATAAACCATCATCAAAGTCCCTCCCCCCTTAGTTATCACTATCTGAGCCACATTGTCTGTATGCAGTTTCCTTTGTGAACCTGAACTCCCTTGACTTAAGGATGCCAGCAATGTGTCCTCTTTCCGTTTTGCACTGCAGCAAAGGTTTGAAATAAAATCATTCCCAAATATGAAATTCTAGTCATAGCCAATGATTATGGGTTACAACTGGAGTCACTGAGCACCGTGAATTTTCTTTTCCCCCTCCCCCGAATGAGTGAAAAACTGGAAAAATTTTGTCAATCCTTGGCCAATGACTGAAAAAGAAGCAGAATGCCCACAGTGTTTGGAAGCTGGGTAATAAGTAGTAAATACAAATCAGCACCTCTGGAGAATGCAGCTGGGCTGTTTGCACAGGCAAACAGGCAGAGGCTGCACCTGCCCCATGGGTAGGTGTCACACTGAACAGCTCCCAAAAAATGTCTTCAATTAGAGAGATGTGAGTTCAAACTGCTGCAGCAACCATCTGCTTACTGTGAAATACGGCTGGAATCCTTAAAGAGGGACCACGTTTCTGGAGAAAACTTTCCAGTATGTTAGCCAGAAACATTAGTTCTATAATTGCAGATTCATTTTCATACATGAGTGCTAACAGGCAAAGATTTTTTTTTGCTTTTTAACGAGGGATTTTTAACCTGGTGTTGGGAAGTCATGATACTGTTTTGGTGGGGGTTCTTTGGCACTCCTCTACTTTTTTTGTGACAATAGATTGTATCATCATCCATGCAGAATTATGACTTTACCTTTACGCTGTGGGGAAGAAATCCTGTAAAATGCAGTATCATTCAATAGCACCAGCAGGAACATAGGAAATTACAGGCCAAGTAAATTTCTTTTTGTATAAATGTTCTCTCTTTTCAAGTTTGCTTCAGTGTGAATGTCCCTCTTTAAGGTAAGGCCTTCAATATGGGGAAAATGTCAAGGTAGGTCCACTTTTAGGCCTAATAACCTTGAGGTGTCCCTTCAGTTTCATAATATATTTCCATTCAGTCATCAGTGCATGGCAATAAGCATTTAGCAGATGGGCACGCAAGGGGCTATACTGCATGCCTTTGCATGAAGTGTTACTGCTTAGACAAAACACTGGGGAGTGATCTTGAGACCTCAGACCCTCATGTACCATTATTACACATTGCACATTATGTATTTCCCACTTGCTGCAGACATTTCAGGCATAGGAAAACAGTGGGCTTTCTTCTGAGTGTGACACCACATTGATTAACATTGGTATACAAAAAAAAAGTTTAGAAATGGGGTAGACTGTCAAAATGGTTAACATACATCCTTTAGAGAAACTAAAGAAAAATGGATGGGGAATTTTGAGACAGACTTTTTATTACTGACAGTCATAATGGTGGAACTCCAAGACTTTTTCTGCACGCTGCCCCTGTCACAGGGTATCATGATTCAGAATATTGAATTTTGGGTGGTTCCTAGAAACTACACTTTTCTGCTGCTGGTTTGGGTGTTCACCAGGTGGCTGCTGATTGAGCAGCGTTGATTGTTTCCAGGCAATGAAGTTCACGATTTCAGCTGAGCTTGCTGTAGGCAGCTGTGAACAGCAAATAGTACCATAGCTATGCCTGCAGCATAGCTCAGACCTATCAGTCCAGTGACTGGGAAGGACAGAGGAGTCTGGAACACTCCTGCCTCTTCCTCCAACAAAGTAAAGGACCTTGGTTTTCAAAACTTTAACTAGTTTGGCACTTTGTGCAACCACTGAGTTTGCCCAAGATGTAAGTATATAGCTTTTGAGGAACCTTTGTGCAGCTTAGAGAAATCAGAAGTGAGCTGGTATTTTTAAGGGATTTCAGTGTTGGTTCTTTTGAATGTACAAGGTCTTGTTTTCCCAGAATTTCTCATTCAGTTAGTCTGATTTTGGGTTTTTTTTATTGTCTTCAGCGTCAGTGCCTCCAGCAGCTGTTTTTAGATGTGATTACCATAACACTAGAATTACAGAAGTTTGAAAGCTATTTCCCAGCACTGCAGGTTCCCAAATATTTATAAGTTAAACAACTTTTATTATGCTTCTTTTGATTCTGTACTGGGGATCCATCAGTATTTGTTTGGCTTTGTTGAGTCCTGCTTTTATAGCATTAAAATATTTTCATACTGGATAATTAAGTCCATTTAACCATCTGTTAAGTGTACATTTTTAAGTAGTGCCTATTGGGATAGAGGGATAAGCAACCAGAATGTACCTGCTTTCCTTTTGGGCTTCCCCAGAAAAACACAAATTCTGTTTCACTTTCTCGCTGCTTTAATCTGCAGAGCAATTTTCATAAAAATATTTAAACCATTAAGTGAAATAATCTTATCATGTTCACTTGCATTCTTTCGTACATTCTCAAGAATTCACCAGAAATATTTTATTTTTATATTAATTTAGATAATATATAATATTCCTGGGTTGGGCCTGTTTCTGATGTCAATAAAAGCCAGTGGAAAAACACCAGGTGATTAAGAAGCAGTAGCATCTGGCTGTTTATTAGAAGATGGAATTTATCAAAAAAAGGTCAAGACTCATTGAAGGCTGGCCTTTCATGACTAGTCCCATCCCAGCTGCAGTCCAGTAAACATTGAGTATAAAAAGAGCTTTGGCTTTGGGTTTATTTCTTGTGCAGAACTTTCTGTACCAGCAGTACACTGTGCTAATGCAAGCATTAGGTCTTACTAGGGTGTTCATCTAAAATGGGCAGCAAAAATTTGTCCGTGTGTGTGTTCACAGCTCAGCATATTAGTGCAAAACTTAATTCCTTTGACATATGCACTACTAGGGAGATGGTGGACTGAAACAGCTGAGGTGTAGCTACTTATCTGCACTAGCAGGACAGGGAAGACACTTTAAATGATGAGGAATCCTAGCTCTTCATTAGCTGCTGCTCTCCTCTTGTTATGCTGCTGTGCTGGCAGAAGGGATTTTGTTACTGTGGACGCACAGACCTTGCACGGACCCTCTCAACAGCATGCTCCAGAAATCATGTGCTTAAATCCTGCAGGACGAGAGGAACACTCACTCTAGATATTTACAAAAAACCTTAAGCACAGATCTTGTTCTTTGCATGCCATATTCCTGTTTGTGAAGGACCTACAGAACAGCAGTTCTCTTGGCTTAATTCTGGAGTACGGAAAAGAAGGATTTGAAGACCGTGACTGCCCGTGACCTTTTGGAAGACTCTGCTTATATTTGACAAGAACAAGAAGAAAGGGAGATTGAGTTTGTGCCATCATGTCTGCATTAACAGCTCAAATTCCCAGCAAGATGGGATTCCCACTGTGTAAAAAGCACAGAAGTGAAAAACAGCCAGGAGATTGTAGACAGTGATAGAGATCACAGCCCACCTAAAAGAGAACAAAAATAGGAAGAAAATTAGATGAATGATGAAGATAAAATTATTCAAGCTCAAAGCAAATCAGTAGCAAAACCAAGAATTAAAGTCATGTCACTGCAAACTCTGCTATGTCGCACTTTGCTCTTTGAATAAAACTGTTCCAAAAGAAGTTGTTACAGGGTCTGGAAGAAAGGTGGAAAGAAGATGTATTGAGATGCAGAAGTTGTAGGTATTCATGCATAGTCCTGCAATGCCTTTTATTTAGCCTGTGATTTGTATGGGCATTACTTAAAAAAAAAAAAAAAAGAAAAAAAAAGCTGCATCCTCAGCTGCTTCCTAAAGTCAAATGCATCTTTATTTCACTCTGTCTCTGCAAAGGTTTAAAAATAATCATTACACTTAAAAATATAATCTCTAGCTATTCAGTAGTCTTAGCAATAAACCATCATTGTGTAGCTTTCTCCATTTATCTTAGGTAAGACCTGCTATACCATTTTACTATATGAAAGTCTGTCATATGCATCATCCATGTCAAAGTAATTAGCTAGAACATGAAAGAGCATGAGTTTCCTGAAGTATAGGCAGTCTTGCCAAATATTGTGTAGCATTCCTACTCTATGGACTGTAATGCAAACTGTTCTAGTGTGTAACTAAGTCTTGGAATTTTGCTCCCACTTTACTTGTTGCTATTATCTTTCAGACTGTGATGTTTCTTTATATCCAACATCACAATGCACATGTCAATGCTCTTTAATAGAGGAGAGTTCAGAATCACAAGATTCTACTGTATAATTTCATGTCATCATCAGGAAGGTTTCCATAATGTGGTACTTCTCTGTAAATAAATGTGTATGTGACTGTAGGCAGAATAAAATGTTAGAAAGTCAGTCAGTCGGTATTTATTCAGGATACACAGAGTGTCTTGAAATATACCCTTACATCATTCATCCATTTACTAACATCACAGCCTCCTTAATTTATTCCTTGTCTTTGTGATTGCTTAAAGAATGGAAAGTAAAGTAAATATATTGATCTTTTACAGAATATATCTGATCAAATGCCTCGGTGCACAGTTAATCTATATTTGGATAACTTTTTCAGTGATTTTGTGGATGTCTCCTGAAAGCCACTGAAATTCTAGGAACACGTGCCCTAGGCTTACCAACCTGCCTCACTTTTTCCTCCTCTTTGCAAGTCAGCTCCATTGCTTGGATAGTCCTTCATGCCAAAGTGCTAGGGATCAGGAAGACCAAAGGGCCTCTACTCATGTGTTTGAGGACTCACCAGCAGGTGGTTCAGCACATTGTCACAGATGCACCAGCCCTGATTCCTGTCACTCTGCTGTAACAGTGGTTGAAATGCAGTGTCAGGAGAGTGCAACTGAAAAATGGGCTAATCTTGGATATGTCCCAGGATGTAAGAGGGGAGGTGACATGGCTGATCATGACCTTAGAGCAGCTGAGGATATCAATGGAAGCTTGCCAGTATAATGTGAATTAGAGACACACGTGTAAAATCTGCACACAGAGTAGTTCATCAGGTTTGCAATAGGAATCACATTGTGCAGGTGAAGGGTATTTTCATATGATAGTTCCATTACTGTCTCTTCTTCTCTTTCCTCCCCTCCCCAAGAAGAAATATAAAATTGTTTCTCATGAGGTTAAATCTCTCAAAGAAGCCTACCATAAGGGGAAGATGTAGTACAGGAATTCAGAAGCTGGCACTCCTTTCCTACAATTTTTTCACTTCAAAAAATGCTACCATATCATAGCTAATGTGCAGTAGCTCAATGTCACAATTGAGTCCTAATGGAAGCAAGCCCTGAGAAGATGAACATGATGGATTTTGAGGGTAAAGGTCTAACCACAGATGGAAAGCTGGTGCTGAGCTCCCATAAAGCTTCTGTGAAATCTATTTCCATTCATGTGCTGTGCAGAGATAACTGTTGTGATCTGGAAATCAGGTTATGAACAAAGGTTTGCTATATAAATAGCAATTTGCTGTATATAACTTTGGTGCTGTGTACTCATGGTGATGAGCATACCCAAGTAGGGCCACAGAGGACAACAAATTCCCAGTGACTGCTGGGAGAGGTTCATTGCCCAGACTGTGAACACAGGGGGCTTGTCAGGGAACCTGCAGAGCTTTGATTTTTTTTGCCTTGCCTTTTGTTTTGTGGTGGTGGTTTTAGTGGCTCTGGTTTTGAGGAAGTCTGTGTAAAAGTGAAATACAAAGGTTGGCATTCTGGCCATGTAGTCATTAAATGTTTATGCCCCTTGTTGTTTAGGTTTTTCCTCCTTCCTACTTGACCCATTTCAAATTCCTAAGAAAGATACATACCATTTCAATATAGGCATGGTTTCAGCTTAGTTTATTACAAATTATTCCTCTTAAAATCCATAGTTTTGTGAATTTGCTTGGTGTTTATTAAATATATGTGTACTTCCGTAACAGATTAAAATATGGACTGCATAGGTTGACATGTTTTCAAATACTGTTTCACTATCTATTAACATATTTATTGTGTGGGGGCGCTTCCCACTACTTTCACTTAATGTGGTGTCCTTTACCTCTAAGGAAAGCATAATCTAGGAGAATTAAATCTCACCCTCTGCTTGGAAGTAATGAATGTTGGTATATTTATAAAAGCTACTTGGATTCTAAAGCCTTTTTAACATCATAAGCTTCAGCTGAATATACTACAGCTCATGGCAGATGTGTTATCACTCTTCTATGTGTGAATAGAGCAATTGACATACTGAGAAAATTTAATAACTTATAAAATTATTTTGATAACATGTATTTCTTATCTTCTGAAATAAGACAAGCTAGGAAATACTTTTAATACTGATACAGATACTCAGGACATGAAAATACTGTGAAGAGGCATCCTGAGGATAAACTGAAAGATAAACCTGAAGTGTTGTGCTTCTTAGCCCATTTCCTTCAAAATATTCATACTAAATTTATACATGTATATAGCATGAGTTATATGCAAAAGTGACTGCTCATTATAGTTGGTCTTGAGTATTTAGAAACTACTACACCTTTATGAAAAGGGATCCAATCAGTGGTGCAAAGTGATCTCTGCCTGTGCTGTGGTTTTTGTTATCATAATAAGGAGAGGAGAATGAGAGGACAGTGACATGTGAGGTTAGCCACATAACCTTGTGCTTCAAACCAACTAGTTTGATATCTGAGTTTTCATTTGTCTTGATAAATATAATCTGAAAATCTTTTCAGCAGTGAGGTAAATACAAAATGTTTGAACTCCTATCATCCTGATCTAAGAATTTCTTCTTGATGATACTGTGTCAAACATGGGATCATTTATTTCTTACTGGAGCAAAATTCTGGATACAATGAAGTGATACCAGGTAATACATATGAGAAGGTGTGACTCTTGCTGGGTGTCCTGTTCCTGCTGCCCTGTGCCTCTGGAGCTGCACACCAAAAGCTGCTATATAACTATATATAGTTATATTTAAACTGTGTATTGTGAATTTGTAGGACCATCAGAGTAAAACACAAAACCCAAGTCTTTTGTGGCAGTGTTGTTTCCTAGCCACCATCTCCATTTTATACCTTCACTGAGTAGCCTTTGATGGAAAATGCCAGCACCATTATTGGAGCCATTGAGCTTACAATGGACCTGACAGACTTTCTGTGATTTTCTGCAAATTAAATGAAAACAAGTAACAGAGTAAGGAGAGAGACTTCTTATTGTCTCCAAACTGGAGAATTAGTTACATCTTTATTAGGCAGAAGAGAGTCCACTGAGCTTCTTAGCCTGATGACACAGCTGATGAGATGTCCAAGCTTTGCGGAGTTCCCTGGTTTGGAACACCCTCTCTCAGGTGCCTTCTTGCAAGGATTTCTGTTGCTTTTCAATACCAAAAGCTCCCGTCATTCACATTTGGTCCATATAATTAATGGGAGGAATGGCAAGCTTGAACTTTCTGAACGTATTTTCAGTGATAAGAACATCAACTTAAATTTCTTTTTTTCACTGTTGAAATTCATATAAAGTCATTTAATAATCACTGACAGACAAGGCTGGTAATCCTTAACACTGGAAAGCTTAATAAGCAGACTTTAGAGGGGTTTTATTAAGCTTGAGTTTGTGACTGCAGGTAGAAAACGAATGTTTTCTTGAAATAGCACTGAAAACAAGAACAGTTCAAAAAAACCACTGTTTTATATATGCTTATTACCAACATCTTTTAGTAAATATGTGAAGAAATGTGAGGGGAATAAAAGCATTTTGACTCAAAAAGACCAATAGCTCTTTGTCCAAAATTGTACAGGCCAACAACAAAAGCTGATTAAATGGTGTTTTGTGAAGAGATAGTCTTTTAGAGTTTCCAATATCTTTATCTCTTTGAATAGAATAAAACATGATTTTTACTTAAAAGTTGTCATCCTTGATGGGTAGTAGTCATATGGGTTTATTAGTTCAAGGATATAGCCCAAGTGCTTCATCTAATCAGATCATGTCTCCTAAGTCACATTAGGTCACTATTTAGACAGGTGACCTCTGAAGCATTCAGGCTGCTGGGAAAAAGAAAAACAAAAGATCAAGTGGCCAGCACGTGTCCTGCACAAGAGGTAGTCACTATTCCTTCTTGGTATCAGAGACATTCTGCTGGTGGAGCAGCCACCTTTCTGATGAGATTTAGAATTGGAATTTTCAGTCATTGCCAACGCAGCATGAAATTTGGCACCTACTGTTGGAAGTTCTTGGGTAGCTGCTGTGCTCCTGCTCTTGTGAACCTGAAGACAGGGTGCTTGAGTAGTCTAGAGAGAAAAACAAAGCATCTGAAACCTAATGGAATTTCTGTGTGTTTGGCAGGACAGCTGTAGTTTTGGGTGTTCTTCTTTCCTAGTAATGTAGTTTTCTCAGTCATCTGGAATTGAAAAGTCTTACCTGGAAAAAAGTTTGGAAAGTTTAAAATAATGTGTCCCAGATTCGTAGGAGCTGCAGGCTAAATAAACAGAATCCCACCCATTAAATTAGTGCATTTTAAATTATGCAATTAGCAGCCAATCTAAACATTTTTCCTTTTATTTTCATGATTTTTTAATGTCCAGAGTTGGATAATAGCTGGACTCTGTTTCTTTCATATATTCTCCTTACCTTGCAGATCTTCCTTCTTTTCTCAGCTTCTCTGCTGGAAGACAGGCACAGCCCTTCATACCTTCATCCTGAGCCCTCATGATGCAACTGTGTGTTGGTTCATGCTCTTGGCCTACAGAGTATTCACAGTGCAAGTACATTAAAATAGCAATAGTAGCAGAAATGTGGCCAGACCTGTTTTGTCTTAGCAAATGGAGCCTTGCAAAATAGTCATAGCTTCAGGAAAAAAGTTGCTAAGGAGAGCTTCTCAAATACATCTTTCTGTGGAAAAGAAGAACTTGTTATGACCTCTACCTTTGGTCTATTATGGCTTAATCCACTCACTTTTGTTCCCTGTGATTTGTTTAATCTCACTTCATCACTTGGTTAGTTAGAGACTTGTTAGCATGTCCTTGCAATCGTAGATTGCTCTGTGCTTGTCCTGGTAATAAATTGGGTGATTTACATCTATCCTGCCAAAACTATACGGAATTGTTTATAAATCAGAGAAAGTAAAAACTTCTCTTTCCTCCTTTGGTCTCAAGACAGATTTTAAGACACAGTAGGCTTTTAAATCTAAACAGATGCCTTTGACTCTTTCAGAAGTGTTTGGGATTCCCTACTGGTAGCACAATTATTTTTAATCAATAGAATTTACGTACACCAATGCTGGGACCCTTTTTCAGATGTACTCTTCCATGTTCTTTTTTGTCTAACACCTTCACAAGTCTTAGTGATTTCTGGAATAAGTAGCTTTGGGGAATTAATTGCCCCGATAGGCTTTGAGGAATTCGTCATTTTACTCTTTTAACTTAAGAAAGGAATTAATACTTTTCACAAATATGTTCAATATGAAAACCTGAAAATAATATATATTGTATTTGTTTTCAGCTACTCTAGTTTTTTTGCCCTTGATAGCTAGTGGTTAAAGTGTGAGTGTAGTCACTTTTCTTTTGCATATAACTACAGTACAGAATTTGAATACTACTTTTTGCAAATACTTGGTTATCTTCTTCTGCTTTAGTGAGTATTCCTATGGCAAATTAATTGTCTGAGAGTGTGAAAATACCATGGTAGGACATGGGGAACGAGAATAATGTAGATGCAGTTGCAATGTAATGCTTTTGAAAATTGAGATGGAATTCCATTCTTATTTTGCAGATTTTGCCCAAATTACTTAGAGAAAACCTCATAAAATCCAAAGCCATGTCCCTCATGCCTCTTATGTAATTCAGAGTTACATGACTCACATACATTTCATGTCTGGTCTTTATGTATGAAGTAAATATCTCAAATGTAAACAATATTAACATATATATATGTTTGTTAAGTCCATATCCCTTTCCTTTTAATGGAATTCTGTAAAGAGAGGTTGTGGATTTTTGTTTGTCTACACTTAGAAAGTACTTGGTTTAAAAGTGACAGTCTCTTGCATTTACATATACCTTTTTTTTCCTATATCTATAAAGTTCTTACTAACAGTGTAGGTGAAGGTTGCTGTGACTATTTTACAATTGGGAGAAAGAGAATTGTTTAGTGTCTCAGCAGAGCTGATGAAAAAGATACCTATTTTATATTTTATTTATATGTATCTATATCTACATAGATATAGATATATATGTTATAGAAAAGTTTACCTACATCGAAATGGGGTACATATCCCATTTAGAATATATTAATGTACTTACTTCATTATGTATGACTTTGTCATTTTATCGTTTTACTTTGCAAGTCAAATAGCTGTTCTATTTCCAGTATCATTTAATCTCAGACATGGGCAGGAGGAACACAAAGCTCATTTTCAGTGTGTCAGTGTGCCTCCATTAAGGATCACCCAGGTAATGACTAGTTTCTATGACACAAAGAGAAAAGAGACAGCATCAAGAAAAATGTTTCTTCCAATTCCCTGAACCTGTACATGTGTGAAATATGCTGCTAACACAGAAAATGTGAACGCTGCAGGTTCAAAGGAATGACCATAGAGATCATTTTCTGCTGTAGCCTGGAGTGTTTATTTCAAGTGAGTGGCCACAGATAGTCACTGTCAAGAGCATCCTGAGGACAGCAAATCAGCCTGCCCAAGACTGTCTCTCTTATTACTTGTTGTCCCAGAACATGCACAGCTGCAGTCTGTTGGCCCAACTTTGCTGAAGGAGAGAGGTGCTTTAGGCTTGTGTGGGAAAATCCTGATGCCATTGAAATGAAGAAGAGTTCTGAGATGGATTTCTCTGGAGACAGGATTTCACATTTTGCATGGTGCTATCAATTACATTTGGCTGCATTAGGAAATCTGAGTTGCCAATCTTGAGCTCAAGGATTTTGGATTGAGAGCTGTTGGAAGCTTTACCTCAGATTTTTAAACCTGAGTGTAGCCTGCTGTAAAGAAATGGTTAACCTAGAGTTGAAACACTGGCCTGTGTTTGGGGGGAATCAATTAAATCAGTTCACTCTGTGACTCTGAAATGAGATATGATTATGTTCAAATCCAAGAGGAAACAGCCATACCACCTACTATGCCAAAGCCTTTTTAAAACTAGTCCTAATCTCAGCTTCCTGCTTTATCATCATACTGCTATTCCTTCGCCTGTCAGAGACCGTGAGTCTCTGGGACTTCATTTATAGTACTGCTTCTGTGGCCTCTCCTGAACTCATTTCTATTTCTTGCTCCTGTAGCTTCTCTCATATGTCTGTTATTATTTGTGTGAAGTAGCTCCTCTTTTATTTCAATCATTCCAGAAAATTCAGCCTTTCAGGGGGGAGGTTGGAGAGGAGGGAGAGCACCTTTTATTTTATTGTGCTGTTTTACCATTCACCTTATTTATATTTTTCTTCTCAGAAAACCAAAAGGGATGTAAATAACTTTGATCAAGACTTTACACGAGAAGAGCCAGTATTAACACTAGTGGATGAGACAATTATAAAACAAATCAATCAAGAAGAATTTAAAGGGTTCTCTTATTTTGGAGAAGAGCTACTGCCATAGACAACGTTAGGCTGACAGATGAATGATGCTGCAAGAAGTGATTCTGAAGAGATCATCAAATTACTGAGACTCAGTAGATCAAGAACTACTTCTTTTACCCTGAGCCCATACCCCAGTTAAAGTATATATTTATTGTTTTTTTCCTTTAATCTTCTGACCTGAAAGCACTCTTAATTTCTGTCTCACAAAGCAATGCAAAATAATTTTGTATCAGAAATTGTGGATGTAACACACTGCCATATATTTGCAACTTTTCTTTTATTCCTAACAATAGGAATTCCAAGAGGACAAAATCACATCTTTCCCATAGCAAATGAAGCTATGCTATTGAAAGCAATTTAGCAGACCACGTTGTGTAATCATCATATATAATTAAGCTAAGAAGGTGAGAACTGTTTCTTCTGCACTGGTGGTTACAGTGAGATCTGTACTCAGATACCCTTTGGAAAGCAAAGTCTGCCTTCATGGAGGTGTAATCCTCGATTATTAATTTATTGTGGAGTGGTACAAACCATAAAGTTGTCCAGAAAAAGAAGCACATCAATTAAGGCTTTCAGTGAAATTCCTCATACAATGTACAGGAAACTCTTAGGAATAAGAGACACAAAGATAACTAAAATTTTATTTAAAGCAAGAAATAGATACTGCATGGATAGGTATTAAAGGGCTAAAGAATAAAAAGCCTTTAACTCAGCTATATATAGCCATTTTACTGTTTTTCAGGCAATTTGGTGTACTATCCATGTTACCAAATTTAAATCCTTTTAAAGGAACCATTAATGTGACGGCAAGCTTGCAAATGTTTACAGTTAATTTTACATAAAAAATTAATTATAAACATCATAAATTTGCCTTTTCCATAGTAGCTAAGTTGGTAAATAATTTCTTATTTATATTTATTTTCTCAGCAGTGTGTTACTTTTGCACACTTTTACAAAACCATAATACTACTGTGTTTGTTGGGTTTTATGTTTAAAATTGAAAGAGAAATCTGCTTTTAGAAGACACAGAATAAGGTTACACATGTATTATGTGGAGATGTGTTAAAAAACTGAAGATCAAACATTCACAAACTGACATTATTGAAAGTTGTAAATTGATATTTTTTTTGTGTATGAATTAAAATGGTAACTCATGTGGACAATATTACTAATGTGAAGTTACCTCCTGTAGATATGCTAACAGTGTTATGTACTTACATTTCCAGGAGTACCCTGTGGTTTGGTTTTGGTTTTGATTTTTTTTTTTTCTGAAATTTTTTTTTTAATGTGTACAAGTATCGCTGAGGTCATTTTATTATATATTTTACTGGACTGAGTGAGCGGTCATTGGAATCCATTTTAATTGTTGCACATGGATTTCCAGCTGCACAAAAATATATATACTTGTGATTGGCAAAGTGGCACTAAAGAAGCTTTTTTGCCTTTTGTACAGGTGAGATTTTGTATATAGTGTTTGCTGCAAGGCCTGTGGAATTCATTGAATATAGAGGTATCAACTGCTGCATGTTCAGGCATACTATTAAAATGTTAGTCTATGAAAGAATAATTATAATAATGTCCATGTGCAATACTCTTGTATGTGTATTGGTTCAAGTTACTGTCAGAAAGATGAGGTTTTTGTTATAAAAGATGTAGACATATATTAAGCTATACTAAATCTCTTGTATAGTTCTCTTCAACTCTATTATGACATGATAGAGCTCGTAAAGAGAAAGGAATGTTACAAATCGTGGTGGACAAGGTGTGAATCATTGGCTTTAAGAGATAATCTTGGTCTCCAGCAGATGAGTTAGTTTGTGTCAGTTTTGCGTCTGGCTGCTCATAGCCTGTTACTGATGACACCATTCAGTTCCATTTTGTTTTGTTTTTAAAACTCAGGTGTAATTATTATATATAGTCTTATGATTATTTCAAAATATTAAATATTATGATATATCAATTAATGTGTTGTCTGGCCTACAAGTGTAATAAGGATCAAGCCTTTAGTTTAATTTAATTTATCTTCAGTAATCTTTTGTACTGGGAAAAGACTAGCTTCTGGAGCTGAGTACCAGCACAGAAACATCTTAATGATTGCATCATCTCAATGTTTAAATTTCTTTCTCTCTTAGAAATATATAGTAGGACTGCCCATCAATTTGTGTCTCGCCACTGACTCTGTTTATTTCTCATCACGGTTAGCGTTTGACATCCAGGCAAGAACTGATCACAATGCTAAGGCATTCTTTTCCATGGGTGGGTAGACTGCTAGGAAGGCAAGTTATGGGATCGTGCACTACAGTTTGTCCAACAAGGGGCCTTTACACAGAACTCTGAGCATTTATTTTGAAGGAACTGAAGCATCCCATAAAGCTATTGTGCACAAGCTATGTAGTCTGTATTCCCCTTTCTAACGTGAAGATAATTAGCAAATGTTTGTATTCCAAGAGGCCTCAGCACCTGCAGTGTTGGGTAGGATGCTAAGAGAAAAGTGAAGGAGATGGAAACTATTGCATGGGCAGATATTTCTTCAGTATAAATAGTTAGATCCTCTGCCTTGGGTTTACATCAGAAGGTCTGTCTGTTACCTTGAACATTTTTTAAAGTTAACTCTTAAAAAAGGACATTCTGTTACATTTCTGCCTGTTCTGTAGAATCTTTTCTGTTCCTTCTTTGTAAAATGAGTGCAAAAATGCCAAAATATTATTATTAATAATAATAATTATAAAGAATCCATTGTTTCTTGGTTTTCCTCCCAAACAGACTTTAAAAATGAAAATAAATTTTTCTCCATAGAGTGAAAAATAATTGTCTCCAAAAAGGCTTAAAAATTACCTCTTTTTAAATTATGTGCAGAATAGTTCTGGCTAAATATAAAATGTATTCAGTTGGGGGGGTAGGGGTTTTTTTTATTGTGAGGATTTATTTGTACAGAATTTTTTTCTTATGGATGTAATTTGAATCTCTTGCCACTCATTAGTGTTATTTCATCGTAAACATTATTACTGTGCCAAATGTACTGTATTCAAAAGGATGTGAATGTGTATTGTTTTGGAACCTAATAAATACAATGACGTTAAATCTTATTTTTTTCCCAAAAGTTTTCCTGAATATTTCCTAATGAGGAAGAAAGAAAAATGAAGGATGAATATTTTTCCTGTTACATGTTATACAAAATTTCATGAGCTTATCTTTTAGGAGAGGACATTTTGAAATGGAAGGATTTGCTAACAAGAGCCTCACTTGTGAAGCACTAAACATTCCAAGGAAAGCACAGGTAACAGTGTGTGATCACTATTTTTCTTGGGTAATACAACATTTACCTCAAAAACATCATGCAGGTGAGTTTACGTACTTTTCTGCTTACTGGCTGCCTAATGGTCACTAAGTTCTGACTGATCACAAAATTTTGTTTAGCTGTGTTGTTGAAACTCATCTCAGTAGGACACTTGAGTACAAACACGTTGGAGTGCTTTAGTCTCTCGTTGGATTGAATAGAGGTTTAAAAATATACAAAAATTTAGTTAAGGGTCATAGAGCTTATTAAATTATTTAACTTAATATGTCAATATTACATTGACTGAAATATTTCATTATTTCATCATATTTCAATTTGCACCTTAAATATTTTTCAGTTCCATAGTCTGAAATTCTTAGCTTCAGTTTTAGTAGATCAGCTATCAGCATACTGTGACACTAAATCCAGTTAACTATCTCCAGCTATTCTAACTAAGTAGTAGGTATACTAACTAGCTTTAAAAAAATTTTTTTAATTGTGTTTTCTGTTCAAATTGCAGCTTTTGCATAAACCTCTACTTTTTTTCTTTATGCTGAGTCTTCTCAAAGTTGCTGAATATGTTTGGTGCCTATGAGCATATTCCAATTCCTGTGTGTTGACAGCATTAGCATAATCATTGTCACACAGATTTTACCATCTAAACAACCATGTAACTTGGATTTTCTGGCTGTGTGTTGCAGTCTTAGAAGCATATGAAGGCTTAACTTCATCTCATAAACAATAAGCATCACTGGCCTCCAAACAGATCAATTCATATCATGTTTTCTTGTAGTGCTGTAAAACTGATGCCTATTAAGAAGTTTCCATCCTTGCTGATGGACTGCAGAACTTGGGAAGACAACAGTCTTTTGAAGAGGGATGAGTTGCAGTCTCATTGGCTATCCATGCTGTAATTGTGGTACTAAATGTTCAGGAAGTGAGTCCCACTCTGCTTCTGTGGCCTTCCAGAGACAGGGGCTGTTAGATAATTTTATAATCAAAAAGATTTTTAGCCTCCTGGTAGTCCTGTCAGTTACATGATGAAATCAATATGAAACTTTATTTTGATTAATTTTGATAACCAGTTTTGAACCATGCCAACTTCTGGCATGCAAAACATTCTATGGGAAAGAGCTACAGAGCTCAACTAACAATTATGTTTAAAATTACCTCTTTGTTTATTCTGACCCAATTATAATTCTATTTAATGCTGCCCGGGTCTTTCTTTGAAAGAAGATAAATAATTTTTTGCTATTCACCTCTTTTCATGCCTCTCAGAATTTTATAGGTCACTGATACATCCTCCCTCAGCCATTTCTCTTTCAGACTGAAAAGTCTTACCCTGTCAAAAGGCTTCATAAAGACACCTCCCATATTTTTGGTCTTCTGTATCAACTTTCACTGAATCTTTTCGAGTTCTACTGTATCTGTTTTGAAGACAGGGAGTAGAATTACATGTAATATTCAGTATGTGGATGCAATGTGGATTGTTACAATTGCTATTGTGTTCTGTTTTGTTTTCTGTTATATTTTTACATTTGCTTTTCTTAATGCAAGTTTGTTCTCAGTTATTTCACAGGCTGTCCCAGATTAGTGTCAGTTGGAAATCTAATATGCATGCTTTCTGTCTGATCATCCAGTCATAATCAAAACAAGTTCTGTCCAGGACACAATGAAAAGATGTTAAATAGGAATTAGCAAGTTGCAAAATGCTCCTGGGTACAGGCTTCCCTTTTAGCAGTAAACCTTTGTTGGTCACCTTCTCAGTGTGGTTTTCCTGCTGTTCTCATACCCCCTATATAAAGCTATGTCTGTCCCTAGCTTGCTTATATTGTATGCAACAAATATTTTTCCAAAATCAAGATACAGGACATGCTCTACTCGCCTTCTATCAATACAAGCTGTTACTGTGGTCCAGAGTATCCCTTCTTTTAACATGTTAGCTACAGTGAAGGGGAGAAAGGTTTTCTTAGCACATTGGGAAAATGCATATATGTGCCAAAATAGTTTCCACTCCATCTTTCCTTTTACCTCATCATTGCTGTAGAATCAGGAGATAAGAGCAGCAGCCTAAGTTGAAACTCAAATTGCCACTATAAATATTGTGAAATGATTATGCAAGACTGTCCAAAATTTGGAAAAGCATTAAAGAACTTCAGCATTTGTACACAGATGTTTAATCCTTGGAAAAAAATCAATTAGGAAGAAAGTCATTGACCTGGAGTCTGTTGCTGATCTGGGCACTGGATTGAGAACTGAATTGAGCATTGCATACACTTGTCATCACCATTAACACTACCAGTTTGATCTAGTATCTTGTGTACTGAAGGAAGCAGCTTAAAGATAAGACTTGTCAAGACTCATCAAGAGGCAGTGCTGGGCTGATGCTTGTCTGTGCCAATGGACACTCTCCTTCCTCCAGACCTCTTAAGACAAAATGTTACCCAGAGGTGCCGTGCATCTAGGATCAGTGCCACAGAGAGGAAAGTAAGGAACAGAAGTCCTGCTTTTGGACTGGATGTGCTGTTAGGTTAATTGGTTCATCTTATGTAGCTGTACCCTTGCAAAGCTTTTAGGAATAGGCCAGATACTCCTTGAGTGACAGTAAATGCATCTGTGCTCAGACATCAAATGGTGACTTTCCAGAGATGAAGAGACTTGAACATCAACAGGCAGAAATATGTCTAAATGTCATAAATGCACTTGTTACTTGCACTTTCACATAGCAAAAAAATGAGTACAGTTGCCTAAGCAGCCCCCTGTTTTTCATTGACACAATGAGACTTCAAAATTGTGCAAAGGGGGAGATATTATTATGGCCATTTTGCTAATCAGCAAACTGAAATTAGGTGCCATGATGGTGATTTGCTTCTTAATATGTTAGTATAAAGTCATCAGAAATGCTAGGAAAAGAGTATGAGTGAAGCTCATCAGTGCCCTAATTGTCCTGGTGTTTCTAAGCACAAGGTGTCCAAAACTTGCTTTGGTAAATACCTGCTGGTGGTCTCCTGTGAAAGGGCATCACAGCTGATTGGAGTCCCCTTCATTCCTCTTTGCAGTAAACAGTGGTGTCCACTCAGGTACAGCAGTTGATGAATGGCTTTAAGCTGGCAGAGAGCAGGTTTAGATTAAATATTGGGAAGAAATTCTTTACAGTGAGGGTGGTGAGGCACGGGAAACACTTGCCCAGAGAAGTTGTGGATGCCCCATTCCAAGAAGTGTCCAAAACCAGGTTGGATGGGGCCCTGAGCAACGTGGTCTAGTGGAAGGTGTCCCCTGCCCAGGGCAGGGGATTAGGAATTAAATGGTCTTTGAGGTACCTTCCAACCTAGGCCATTCTATGATTCTGTGCATAAGAGAGATGGAAGGGGAGTTGTTTTACAATAGAATAAGCTTTTTATGGAAACGGTCACACCCAGGCAAAGTTTGAGAACCTCCGTGTTCTAGGAAAGCTATTTACTCAGTGTCTCGGTACATCAGAAAAACATTTTCTGTTGATTTTTGGTTAATGAGCAGTGAGAAGTAGGCAAAGATATCAGGCCCATGGCAGCACATTTTTCTAAATAGTGGTTGATCAAGGTGGGGAGATTGAGGGTCAAAGAGATTATGCAAATCTCACTTAAGTAAATGTTTATGTTAGGGTGGGGATCACTGTCTTGTTTAGAAGCAAATTTAAGGCCTTTAATCTTTGCTTGCTGGAATAATGTGGAGACATTTTTTCTTTGATTAAATTGTATGCTAACCCTTTGCATGCTAGTGCATTGCGGCTGCACCCTCATTATCCTTATGTAAAGGACTAATTTAACAAGGCTTAACTTCCTAGATCTTGAATTCTCCTGGATTGAGGCCTGTTCGTTGTTTATGATTCTGCTCAACCGAAGTACAGGGTTGTGTGAAATCCCTCAAACACCACCTTCTAGCTGCTGATCTGCAGCATTGGGTAATCCCAAGACTCATTCTGTTGGAGTTGTCTCGCTGGTAAACTGGTGTTCTAGAGCAAGGTTTATACCACAGTTCTCCAACCCCAAATAGAGGGGCAACTTTTTAAGGAGCCATCATAATAAAACTCTATGTTTGGGCACTCTGAAATACAGTCCATGATGTGTGTTCCCATTGAAAGCATCTCTGCTCACAGAGAGAGCCTGCTGAACTCATCGAAGTGTTCAGTCTACCAAATGTGGGCTGAGAACTGCTGATCCAAAGTCCACGTTACAGTGAGTTTCTCTTCTTGATTTCTTTGCCATCTTGCACTATAAATAGAATATTGCTGTGACCCTACATCCCATTGCACATCACCAGTGCTGCCTTGGTCAGGTGGCAGCTGCACAGGTACTGACTTTGGTGGGAGAAGAAATAGGAAACTGTGCAAAACACCAATATTCTGCCAAGGTAAAAGGCTACAAAAAGCAGCATTAAACCATCAGTTTTTATACCACGAGACAAAATCTCTTTTCTCCAGAAGGAGTCAACTTACATACAACATCCTCTCAGTACACCCCTCTGTACTATCAGCTGTTTGCCTTCTGAGAGGCCTGCACCAAGTGGTGAACTGTCAAGAGGCCCAGCTCAGTGACATTATCCTTTTTCTAATTTGCTTGGTCAGGGATAAAAGCAGCACACTGCAGGAGCATTTTCAACTGGATAATATTGCTGCCACCATGTACTTGGTTGATACAGTGAGAGAGGGTCTCCAGCTGCAAGACTTCAAATGTGAGGGCTTTACTGATGTTTTTGTTTAATTTTCCTGCCTGTATTGCAAGAATAGTATGGGTGTTGAAGAGGAGTGGAGAGTATTAATTTTCATTTACTAAGCTGTCTAGAAATAATTTGAACCACCCACACAGCTGAACAAGTAGATTTCAGAGCCAGGGAGGTTATCAACACCAATAAAAATGCAGTTGTCATATAATTTAGACACTATGCATGGGCAAAAACCTTCTGGTATATTGCTCATGCAAACTGAAAGTATTTCTATAACCTCTGACCCTGCTTGTAAACAGAAGATTCCAGGAATTCTGCTGGAAACCATACATTGCTAAAGCAAAATTATACTTAGCAATAAACATGCTTCCCTCAGTGAAAGAATCTGGAAGTGGAAGAATGCGAGACCTCGAGATGCACTGCGGATTGCAGGGAAACCGCTGAGGCCATCTCCTGCCTAGCAGCTGGGAAAACACCCATCCCTGCGGAGCTCCTGGTGGAAATCTGTAAACCAGACGTGTCTGTGGTGCATGAGCACCTGGCTGACACACTATCAGGCCAGCACAGACTGCCCTGCAGTGCCAGGGGTGGGCACACATGCCATCGAAGCTGCCTCTGGCATGAAACTGGGAGTTGTCGGAGGAATCCAAAAAACTGAGTTGGACAAGAGGGTGGATATTTTAACGGCAGCAGGAGGATGGAGAAGCAAGTAGGTGAGAATGGGAAAGGCAGAAAAACACTGTAGCAGTCTGAAATGAAAAGTGGCTTTGAGTCTGGAGACGTTTCCAGTGATCAAAGAGAAGATTGCTGAAAGGTGATGGAAATGCTGATTTTGCATAGGAGCTAAGTGTAAGAGGGAACAAGAATTCAAAGTGGATGTCTGTGCTTCAAGGATGTGAAGCCCAGGCTACTTTTAGAATAACTAGCATGGATCCTCTTACCTCAGCAGTGCAGCTTCATGTTCAGGTATCAACCTGGCACCTGAGGGAGGGAGTTGGCAATCAGCTGAGACCTCAACGTGGCTGCTGATCACAATGCCAGGAGTTAAGAGTGATCTGTTTTAAAGCTCATCCAGGGTGTTCATACACAATTTGACCTATACTGGAGGTGCATCTAAATAAAAGCCCAAAGGTTGTCATGTCCATGGAGAATAGACCACGTGGTCTCTTCCATCAGGATTACAACCCTGCCACCATCTCTTTTCCAAAAGTACATTCATGGGGCTCTTGCATTCAGCTCTTTCAAGAGAAGGGCATCATACTTTAATCCAATACAATGTTTTGGAAACGGTGCAGAAAATCCAAGTTTCACAGCCCATGTGATAAAAATGTAGGGCAGATAGTGTGGTAGGGTTAAAAAAAAATGGAGGTGAATTGTTCCAGCGTAAAATAGAGTGAATCTGTTATTGGTGGTGTATATTGGTGTTGTGTATGTCAACAAAAGGTGGGCAGATTATCAGGTAAAGACTTACAAATCCAGTTTATGGCTGTTGGCCCACTGCCGTCATGTTGCTGCCCCAGATGGACACACTGGGTTTTCTCAGTGTTGTCCTTCATGCACATTTAGCAATGCAAGAAATACTTTTCATCTATTAAAGGCAATAAAGCTAAACAAGGCAAAAAAAAAAACCCCAAACGTGAGATCTATTTAATAGCTAATTAATTTCTGTGTAGATGATAGAAATACAGGCTAAAGCAAATATTTTCCATATTTAGAGTATATTTTAATTTATCAACATTCAGGCTTCTCTCTGAGTGCTTAATTTTTCAGAATAGAAAACTTGCATAGCTACTGGTAGATCAAGCTGGCAAAAGGGATACTTGGCAAAATCTTGTTTTTCAGTCCAGAAGATCTTAGTAGTTGCAGTGTGCTGTGATGGTTAAGCCAGCCTGTCAGCCTGTGGTGGCTGAAAGAGGTGAGCATGTCCATCTCTCCCTGCTCTCAGCCATGTGATCCCACCACTGTGAGCTGGGATTCAAGTGTGCTAGATGTGCACAGGGCTCCATTCCTCCTTTTCACTTATCAGGTCTCTGAAATTCCCTTACGGGAAATGGGGTAGGTCTGCACCCACTCTTGTATTTGCAATGTGGAGAGCCTATCTAGCACACTCCCCTGCACAAAGAGGGCAGTCACCCTTCCTGCCTCTTGGAGCTTCCTGTTTGTGCTGCTGGCTTTGTGCTGGCTCTGGCAATTCCCTGTCTCTTTTGAGACAATCCAGTTTGTTAACCCCATAGGAAACAACTCACTTTTTTCATGAGTCAGGACTCTGCCAGTTTAGAAGGCTTAATTAGTTCATAGAAGGGTCAAGTACATGCCAGACAACTGAAGGCAAGTGATGTGGTTGTGGAACTGGAAATGCCAAGGTGGTAGAAGGAGGAAGGACTGTTCATTGGGGTGCCGGAAGTAGGCACTTCATCTCAAATCACCTTACTATTTCTTAACTAAGCAGGCTCAGGGCATACCATTGCAAAGGTGAGAAATAGCTAAGGGACGACCCTGTGCTGCAGGAAACTATGCTGATGAATCAGTGGGGTGTTGTCCTTGCTTGGATCAGTGCTGGCCTGGTGAATTATAGGATGCAGTTGCTGAAGTCGTGGTTCAAATGTAGCAATTGAGATGAGACGTAAAATCAAGTTCTTGAAAGGCAGGTTAAAAAATAAAAAAAGCACTAATAAGAAAGCCCAGTATTTTCAGGGGAAATTCAATAGTAAATTAAGTTAAAATACAGAAGTTAAAATTATTCACCCAACAAAAGGGAGGAAAGAATTGACAATGGTTCCAGAAAAGAGTGTCTTGTCCTCAGGCAAGCAGCCTGTGTTACCTCCAGGGCTGAACAGCAACCACTCTTCCCACTCCAACATGTCACCACCCAACTAGGTGTGACCTACCAGTGTAGCCCTGTAGCCTTCACACTTGGACCAGAATCCAGAATTATGCCAGAGACTGTGTGCACATTCTTGCTGCACCTGCCTGTCTCCCAAAGTGCTCTTACAGACTTGCAGAGGTGGTACAGCTCAGGGCCCACTCTCCTACCTGTTGGCTGTGGAAATAATAAATTATGGGGACAACAAAACTGTAGCATTTTAGTAAAGGAGGTTTGTGGCTGAGGTTTTTTTAACAGACATTCTTTGATTAATTTTCAGAGACAGAGACTCCAGGCAGATGTCACAGATCAGTTTATACCTCTGCAGCAATATTTAAGGAGCGGAGCATGCTTAGTATTTCACCAAAAGAGATGATCGACTAGCAGTTACTTTGCTGAAACTTTGCTTTCCTTCTGCAATATCCATGGGTTGGAATGAGGATTTACTAATCCTTTGTAAGCCATCAGCCTGCAGCTCAGCTACAGCCTTGGCTAGTATGATGATGAGAAGTTGTGTCCAATTGTTTCCAGCAAAAGAACTGAGAGCCTGGTCTGTGAAGTGCACAGCATCCTCACAGACTTGGGAGAAAACAGTGTGCTCAAATTCACTGGAGTAGAGTCATACAAGATGTGAAATTCAATAGCTCTGCAAAAGTACTAAGCTATTTGCAACACATTCTCCTCAATAATGTGGAAATTCAAAAGTTAGAAGCACTCTCTCTGACTGTTTTACATGTGCCTTGCTTTGGTTTTTGTCCCTTTCTGGCTATTTTCCCACTGATATTACTAATTTCTTTTCCCTTCTACCTAATTTTGTCCCTTTCACATCTTTCAATTTTTTTCCCTCCAGTTCATATCAACATCTGGAGATTGAGCTGTTGGGTGAAATTTCTTCCTATGTTGGACAGTTTTTACCCATTGACCCAGTGCCTGCTGTGACTTTGGCTGAGATAACACAATCCATTCACTGTCATTCACAGCAGGAGCAGAGACGAAATTGTTTCATTCCAGGAGCATAGAACAATGATGATACAACCAAATAGGTGTAAACACAGAGCACCCACCAGCCATCATTTAATGGAGGTGAAAGGCAGGGTGAATTTTCTTGGCTACCACCCTCTGCCAAAACACACCTTGAAAGAACTGTGCTTTGAAAATTTCAAAACTTATGATTCAACTGCTAATATGCCCCAGACTGTAAATCACAGCTCTTCTAGCCTGCAAAATGATACCAACTGACTGCAGGCTCAGAGTGAGCAAAAGGAGTTGCATCCGCCTCCAAAAACAGTACAGTAATTAATCTCTTTGATTTGGCAAAACATTTTAATAGGTACGAACACAGACTGACAGAAAATGCTGGTGTTCTGCCTTGTTTTGCTACCTCACATCCCTTTTTTTCCCACAACCCTTTTTCCTCCTCACTGCAAAAAGTACGTTAAAGGAAAACAGATTTACCCAAATTACAGTCCTGCATGTGTGCCAACCAGTTTTCATGGTGTTGCAGTCAATAGCATGTGCTCTTGGAACACACCACTTTGGATATCAAAGAGGGATTTGATCAGAGGGCTAATGGGTGTTCTGAGCAGCAACGTTTGTCCCTCGGTTTACTTTGAAAGCTCGTTTCCATGTACAATAAAAGCAGCAATACACTTTTGTCCAACTGCTACCCAATACCCACAATGAGTGATTATAAGGGAAAGGAACTACAGATTCACTTAGTCATCTTCTGTCACAGATGTCCAGTGACCAAACACTAATCGACTCTTTGAAATCTTTTTCAAAGTAGATCTATGCAAACAGGAGGGGGAAAAAATTACTCCAAATACTTGCGGTTTTGTCGGTAGCTGCTGTGACTACTGATCAGTCCTCAGCTGTCCTTTGGAAATGAGAGATGTGTCTCGAGAGTCACAGTGGAAAGAGATGAACTGGCCTTGCAAACTTACTCCTAAATTAAGAAATCTGTATTGATACTGCAACTACTAATGAAAAACCACGTTGTGAGGATTTTGTTCTCTTGAAGGTACGGTATAGCATGGAAATAAAGGCCAGATTAAGTCTCCTGCTACGGTGATTCCTCAAATTTATGCCTTTGGGACCAGAAAGTCTCAAAAACACTTGCCTCAAGTCCTAAGGTACAGGTGCTGTAAATACTCCAGAGCCCTCAGAGAAGCAACTGAGCTTGATAGAAAAGGGGCTGTTTCAGCCCCTTCTCCTGACAACTCCTGAAATAAGGTCAACACTTCACAACAACTCTCCTTTTTTCTTGGGACAATGAGAGGAGGAAAATACTAATTTCTTATCCCTGCTCAGGGAAGGATGAGGAGCACCGTGGCATTTGGTCTCCTGTTTTTAGGTGACTGGTGGCTGTTTTCTCCATGGGTCATTCATGCTCTTCCCTTTGCCAGTTTGTGCTGCTGGTGGAAGCCCAGAAGCTGCTTCCTCTGGCCCCTGCAGAGCTTAAGTCTGCTTTCCTTGCTGCCCTGGAGTATATGAACCCTTCTCTTGTGCCCTGAGCAGTGGAAGCCTGGAGCAGGGTGAGGTCAAGCCTGCTTCACAGGGGCAGGTCCCCAGCAGAGCTGGGCAGCAGGGCCAGTATTCAAAGTACTGGTGGCATTCCTGTACTCTGGGAAGAGTAAAGGAGAGAGGTGCTTGCTAGAGACCTGAAACCTCAGTTGCCTGTGTAAGTGAGGCCCTTAACAATGTTATTGGACCACAGTACTTGGAGGCATCTAGCCAAGATTTAATTTCGTCTCATCCAGTAAGTTCTTGGTCATGTCCCCTTTTTATTTTTCTCACCTTCCTGTGCTTTTCTCTGGCCAATTTAAATTTGAAAGCTATAAAAAGAGGGGATTTTTTATAAGGATCTAGAAGTGCATGATTTTTTCCTCTCATTGTGCGTATTCACATTGCTGATATCCGTCAAATTTACTTGCTGCTTGACATGTCAGTGTGAATATATACAACTCTCTTTCCTGAGGATAGCTGAAGTGACAGATGATTTCATTGCTGAATGTACAATAGGCATAAGTACAATGGAAAAGAGGGACTGGCAACTGTTATGGTGATGTTTTCAAAAACATGTATTGTCATCTTCTTTCTTTTGTGTGATATACAATGATAATTAGAAGGGGCAAAGTGAGCATCCATTCAGCTGCTTCTCAGTGATTCAGAGTTGCTGCTCCACAGTCTATATCATCACCTTCCAGTGTTTGACAGTGCAGTGTCTTCAGATACTACATCTTCCCATTTCTGAAGTAGTGTGCAAAGACAGCAAAGAAGCTGCTGGATATATGAGCCAAAATCTAGCAGTCCTTACTTAGATCAGTTCCAGATGCTTCAGTTCTGTCCATGAAATGTCCAAAGCATCATCTACCTTGGAAATAATCTGAGGTTAGTTTTCTATGCCCTCTGTTTTCTCTCTCCAGTTTATCTCTCTAGTCAGAACATGAACTTTCTGTGATGTTTCACGCCCACACCATGCTGTGGCAGTACAACTATAATACTGTAATGACCATTCAATGACTAACCTGTAACTGAAGAATAATCTTCACATCTCTGCTGAATTTAACTCACGCCCCCAGTACAAGCCAAAATACAAAAACTTCTGCAAGTCCAGATGTGATTGATGGGTAATAAAGTACCACAGCCCCCTTGAAATTGTAACTTGTATTCTCTGTTGGTAGCCATATTTCCCAGCAGCTCAGGATCCCACCATGTGGGGGGATCTACGTTTTTAGGTAACATGGTAGTTGCCCAAAAGTGTAGTTCTAATCTCAAAAGAAGAGCAAGCAGATAGAAGACAAAAAGCAGGTGAAGGCATAGAGGGGCTGTAATTGTAAGTGTAGATTCAAAGCCAGTAGCTGTCAGCACACTGCAGTGCTCAATGTGCATTACACAGAGCTGAGAGGGAAGTTGAAGGTGGTGTTTACAAAACAAGTGTTGATTCCTCCTGGGAAAGGTAGTCTGGGAAGGTAAAACATCAGCACAGTAATCAGATTTTGGCAAAGAGTAGGGCTGGTCTTTCAATAGGAGAAAGATCACAACAAGAGAGGGGAGATGAGTCATGAAGAACTTTCAAAGAGAAAACAGAACTGAGGCTGCCTTTTCCATGTCTCTCACTGTTTCATTTTGCCCTCAAATGTCCTGCATGCCGCATCACCTGAGCATATTGTGCTCTCCAGCCTAACTCATCATCACCATCCTATATCCTAAGGAAATTTGTGTTCCTGGTTTTAAATTCAATCCCTTAATGATTTCCTAATCCAAACTCTACAAATACAAAGCTGTTTCCCTCCTTAGGCACCGCTACCATGCTCAGTATTTTTTACTACTGGTAGCAGTTTTCCCTGTGGAGGTGACCCCTGTTCTTGCACTTGTGCTTGGGAGGTTTTTGCTTCCAGGCCTGAGGAGGCAGGTGAGGAGGCTGAAACCTTGCTTTGTCCCAGATACAGGCTGTTAAGCAGCAGTGTGGAGATGGCAGGGCCACAAGGAGCTGTGCCAAAGCCAGCACCAGCAGCTGTGGCTAACAAGGGATGTGCTGTCCACGAGAGGCCCTGAGCAAGTCCTGTGGTCAGATCCTCGGTATGAGAGGAGGTTTGGTGTGATCTCATCCTGTCCTGGGACTGTCTGCAGCAGGAATTCAGGTAAGGCAGCAAGAATCGCAGCTAATCTTTGTGGTGGTGGTGGTGGCGGCATCAGGGTTTAAGGTGAGGGAAAATATTGTTTGTACACATGAATACTTCATGAAGGATCTGGTAAAATCAGTCCTTTGTTGAGAAAGATTACTTAATTTTGGAAGCCATCAGGAGAATTCACTATTCCCATGTAAAAATTCTGATGTGTGAGGTATTTCCTTGCTGCTGCATATAGTCTACATGAGCATTCAGGATTTCCAATGCTTTTCTAATAGAATGAAAATGAAGATTCAGGACTGTCTGTAACACAACTGTTTCTTGTAGAAGCAGATAAAAATCTTAAGTTTCTGTTATGCTGGATCTTGTTCAAGTGCCAGCTCTGTGCATGTTTCCAAAAAGAAAATAAAATTCTAGTTATCACTGCTACATACAAGGTGCCTTGTGTTTTGTGAGCTCTGTGGTAGGATAAGAAATGGTAAAAATAAGGGAAGTTACTTTATTGTTGTGCCATGAAATTAATTTACTGATATGTAATAAAGAAATCTCATGTGATACTAAAAAACTCTAATGTGTGATGGATTTACTAAACATACAGCCTTCAGTCTTGCACCTACAGAAGCAACTGGCTTCCCGTTCCACTTCACTATGTGTTGACACATAGGGTTGTTTTGAACTGCTCTTTTTATCTGAAAACTGAAATTAAGAGAAGCTGGTGAAGACTGAATTGCATCTCAAGAAATAGACCTTGTAGTAAGGTATGAAGGTCTGTTCCTTGATCTCTGCTTCTGGTTTGCTGTATAACTTGGGTAAATTCCTATGTGTGTTTTGGATCAGACTGAGCCCTGTAGTTAGTGTGTTTCGTATTATTTCAGTAGTAAAGGGACAAAAGCTATGAGATGGGGTCTTCTGGCACTAAAATCAGCCTATTCTAGCCCCTTTCTCATGGAGATGATGAGAAAGCAGAGGAAGGAGCAGCAGGTGAGGTTTTTGTGGGTTTTAGCAGTTCCACAGAGGCAAAGGGAGGCTGGTGATACTAGAAGCAAAGACAAGTGGGAGGTGCAGGGCTGTGTTTCATCATAACTGTGTGAAAAAAAACATTTATTACCAATAGTTCTCCGTCTCTTTGAAGGATTGAAATATAATTAATGAACAAAAATTGGGACAAGCTTCATTTCTCTTTGGTTTATCCTGAGTCTAACTGCAAAGGTTTCCCTTTCGTAAGAGGAGGTGAAATGTTTGATTGTTCCTCTGTTGTTATCCTCACAGCAGGTGTAGCACCTGTGGTAGATTGCCCTGAAGCACCTATAGTGAGAAAAGACTAAAAGACTAAAACTTGGCCTTGCTCTTGATATAGGCGAGCACTTGTGAGGATTCACTAATTTGAATAACAAGGGGCTTCACTCCTTGTCAGAGAGCCTGTGGAAAGGATAAAGAAATTAGTAGGATTGCCTGTGATAGCTCTTGGGATGGGATGGACAGACAGTCATTAAGACACATAAATGAAGCAGTTCTTCTTATCAGCCTGTCTTGGGCTGTTTATTGTATGCCCATGCAGTTTCTATTAATGGGGCTTGGTGGAAAGCTGCCATCAGCTGGAGAATAGAAAAAAGCCAGAACATGGGTTTCAGTCCACCCTCTTTGCCTGTGTGTTTTTATTTTTACTGCTTGAGTTTCTTCTAGAGGTGTTCCTGTATTGGCACTTGAAAAGATGTGGATGTTTTTGTGTGGGTATCAACATGTTGTAGTGACCTGGGGAACCTGTACTGTCTGTCACTGGGCAGTGACACAGAGGCCATCTGGACTCCTTCCAAACTTGGCCAAGGCCAGCATTCCTGTTACACTGGGAAGCTGTGCAGGACACTGGTGGGAGGGCTTCTATAACTGGTGATGCTTGCTTATTCCAGCTGGAAAAGTGCCTGTGAAATTGGAGTCTGTGAGAGGGGATTTATGCTCATGTGGCCTGAGTCATGGAGAGCTGATGGATGCAGCCTCCCTTACAATTGCACCACCTCCTCCAAATTAACTTCCTAAAAAAAATGCAACAAGTGAGAATTTAAAAGGCAAAACAACTTAGATTTCTTTTTCCTGGTCTATGCCTATGTAAACGCTCACGTTCTTACCATTCTTTATAAGTCAATTCTGTGCCTTCTTCTGCTCATGAAACAGAATTAACTCAAAGAAAGGAAGATATAGCTGAGCACTACCATTTACTAAATGTCAAGAAACATCTCAGCTGTGTGTTTTTGCCATTGTGACAGTCTTCGAGATTATATGATATAATAACTTCTTATTCCTTGAAGGACACTTTCTGTTGTTTAGTTGGGGTTTTTTTGTTTTTTGTTTAGCCATTTGGTGGTTTGGGCTATTGTTTTTGTGTTTGTTTCACTTCAAATTCTTTACTGTTTTAAGATTTAAAACATTCCAGTCCCCTAAGGTAAGGCTTCTGAAACTTATTTGGGAAGTAAGCTCTACAGACAACCTTAATTTCACATGCAAACTAAATGCTAGACTGCATTTTAATACTGCTTATATTTGCTCAACTTTGTGAGTTTTGGTTGCTTTACTAAGAGGTTTGTGAATTTTCTTCTTTTCCTCATTTCATGTTTTATTCAATCCATTGTTTTGTAGTTTACCTCTTTTAATTTCCTTTATCTTTTAGGTAGCCTAGTTTTTCTCTTGTATTTTTTTCCCACTTTTCAAACATCAAAAGTACAAAAAGTAAGTTAAAACCCCAAACTGTGTTCTCAGTGATTCTTGGGCCACTTGGTGATGGACATTTTTTTTCTTTTCTGTTTTAGTCTCAAGTCACATGTCAGTATCTCTGTGACTAAGAGCAAGGGTGGCTTGTTTGTAGTGTGAAACACTCCTGTTACAAGGAAGCTCATGTGTGGTGATTGGAGCTAAAAGGAGAACATTCTTTAATTATATATGTGAACCTTTGGTTTGTCACTTGCAGTCTTCATTTCGGTATGCACACACTTTTCTGAGTGGAAAAACTTCCAGAGAAACCCTCTCTCCCCACCTTTGTCCATTGTTTGATGAATTAAAAAATGTTGGGAGGTAAAGTGGAGAGCTAATTCAGAGGTCGGAAGATCTTAATAATGTTTGTCTTTATTGCCCCTTTGTGTGGTTCTGCAAAATAGAAGGACTGGAGCAGCAGCAGAGGGCAGGGGGACTTGGTGGGGCAGTGTGGCTGTGAGGGGGGACAGAGAGGTTCTCTGGTCACAGTCTTGGCCTGTCTTCTCTCTTGGGAGGCAGGAGGGCTCTCGATGGGAATAACTGAGAGCTTTGTAACTCAGAATTTACCACCTACGTCTCCTCCTTTTCTTGTCTGGCTTTTGACAACACCACTTAGGGCTGGGTGGCAGCAAGAGTCAAAGGGCAAGGTGCAAGCTGTGGAAAGAGGCTGGGCATACCTTTCCCAGAGATAGCTTGTTTATCCTCCCATTTACTTTCTATTCCCATTTCACTGGTAGAGAGTTGAATTATGTTGGCCGGGCCAATCTATAAATGCTGCCACATTAAAGCCAGACCTTTCTGATAGGCTCTTTTTAATCTGAGTCAGTTCTCACCTGGCTAAATGCACAACTGCACAGGCAAGTGTACCACCATAATGTGAATGAGAGCATTTTCTTTACACCAAAGAGCAAATGAAAAAGTGAAGAAAAGAAGCTGCTGAAGTCAGCATCACTGCTGAGAGACGTGCCTGTCAAATCTCAATGCAGAAGTGTGATCACAGCAGCAGAGCAGTGTGTGTCATGCTAGAAACTCACCAAGTGTGTCTCTTGAATGTCTGGTGAGACATCTGTCCTCCCTTGTCAAGGCTTGTTAGTGTGCTTTGTCAAGAACACAAGAATTTCGTTATCTACATCTGACTAGAGGGAGGCAAAAGTGGTTTTTACAGCTGCAAAATGTCATTGCCCTCTCAGAAATGTAGCCCTACTGGGTAAGAGAGTGATTTTTTGTAATAACTGCTCATTTTAGGACTAGTCAAGGTACAAGGAAGATAAGGGAAACAGCTCAGTTACAGTGGTACTTGGCCACTGTGTGTTCTAATGTCCACCTTCTGTAATTTTCCTGTGCAATCCAATGATCTGTGCCAGGTATTTTGGAGCACAGAGGGCATTCAGCTCCAAACAGATGAACCCTTGTCGTGATCTCCCTAGCAAATCCAGTTGCCAAGAAATGCTACGTGTTGGGGTGTATCCATAATCCTAACAATCTCAAGGTATGGTCAACTAAAGCTAGGGCTGCAAAGAAATTTGGCCATCCATTGAGGACTCATAAGATGAGATTCCTCTTACGATATGGTCTGTGATGGAAGAAGTGGTGGAAGGGATTCTGATCCATTTTTAGTAGTTGAGAGTTAGGAGTACTCTCAGATGCATCTCTGTGTTGCAGGGATCAAACAGGCAACTCATGCTACCAAGGAGAAAGGCCTGGATGTCTCCTGACAGGTGTTGCCTGTTAAAATCCTGCCACCACAAAGACAAATGGTAACAGGACTCTGCAGTTAAACCATTTGAATGGGAAGCTGTAGGGCCCACCCCCTTACTCAACAACCCTGCACTTCTTTTGGGGTTTTACATTAGTGTAGTAGAGCAAGATGGTTGGACTGGGCAGCTGAGTGGATGAAAAGCAGAACCAGGGAAGTTGGGCCCATGTGAGATAGATGCCTGGTTTTTTCTGACCTGAGGCTGCTGCAGAACAGTATCTCTTGGATGCCTAAGGGGAGGGGTGGGGGAAAACCTGCAATCCGTCTTCCTCTCCTTTTACACTTTTGATAACCACTAACAGAACAAGAACATCTCTTTCAGGTAAAGCGTACTTCGCTTTTAAGGAACAAAATTTAATTTCCTCTGGAGTCCTGACAATCTTGGATGTGTTGAACAGGGAAAGTAAAAAATACCAGTCTTAGTCTGTGCTTTGCTAAACTCATAGGACACATGAATGTGCTCCCCAAAATGAGGAAAGCCCTTTTCTTTCAGGGGTAGAAATACAAATAGCCTGTACGTGAGAGATTTACAAGTGGATAATAATTTGTCTTCTAATGACCCGTCGGTGCTCAGCTTCTATGGAAGCTGATTTGAAACACCACCTGGAAATGGTGTTCTACTGATTTCTGTGAAATATTTAGAAAGAGATATTTTTGACAAGAGGCCTGGGATCATAAATGTCATCTGAAGTAGTTCCTAGAAATTTTTAATGGGACTAAACATGCTGCAGGGACACTCACGTCCCTCACCAGGATTCCATCCAAACCCTTCGTTAAGCGGTGTTGTAATTGCAATATGTAAAAATGTTGATTTAATAGTTTTTATATCTACAGAGTCAATTGGACTTTTAAATGGGTCTTATTTAAATGCTTAAATATGTTGTTATTTATCGCTGACTTAGCAACATAAAGTTATGTGGCTTTGCAAGCTTGTATTTTTCTCTATAAATTTAAAAAAAAAAGGTGCAACCCAAACTAGATCCTTTGCCAGCTGGGTATGGATCTGTGTTGGTAAACAGTGGAAAGTAAACAGCAAGTCACATAATGTTATATTTGTGGGTTTGTCTCTGCTGGTGTCTGCAGCCAACTACCCTTGAATCAGGAGATAAGAGTGCATGTAGTTCATGGGTGCTTACAGTAAATAATGTGATATTTGGGAATGTGGTACTGCAGGCAGTGCATCATTTCAACATAATCCTTACCGGTGTTTGCTCCGGAGTACTTTTAGGATGCAGTGACCTGTCCTGGCCCCCTCCTGGGCCTCCAGAAGGTAGAAGATATAAGTTCATGTTTTGAGTTCTAGATCACACAGAAGAGGAGGTGTTTTTCCCATTTCCTGAATCCCAACAGAGAACTTCTTTAGCACTGGTTAATTTCAAGCCTGAATGTTTCCATTTTGCATGGAAAAGCGAGCTGTTTAGACATAAAATTTCAAAGGAGAGAGTTTCAGGGATTTAGGTACAGGATTTTTGTTATTATTGTCTTTATGAAGAAGGGAATGTAAATCTAGAAGATGTTTCTTAGATGCAGTTCTGGAATATGTGAAGAAACAACAGCCAAGATGTGAACATCCAAATTCATCCCTGCTTACAGCTGTGGTTTAACTTTCCTAGACCCTTTCAGAGTTGCCCACATTATGGATTGATATTGCTTGTAGGCACTGGTGCCTTGATAATAGAGGTGGGGGAGGATAAGTGCAACCTGAGAGTACAAAGCTTTGCTTTTCTAAGCTTGGTAAACTTTGTTTGAAACAATTATGGGTCTAAAACAACTGTATTTTCCTGATATTATTTACCTCATGCAGTTGTTTCTAGCTGAATTAATCATTCAAAAGACTGGTCTGTTCAAATTTGGTGAGTGCTGATCACCCATCTTTACCCAAAGTGAGAGGACAAGGGAACAACAAATAGGTTCTTGTGCATTCCCACGCAAAGGTCTCAAATCAGAAAAGACAGGCTGCTTACAGGTGAAAGAAGCAGAGAGTTCCACTGTGAGGTAGCTGACATGAAATCTTTCCTCCCATTCCTGAAGCTTTTTCACTTACAAGAAATTTTTTCCTACCTGTTCCTCCTTCCCTCATAGCAACTTGAGCACTGTGGGCCTGCCCTTGACTGTTTGCCTTCCTTGCTACCCTTTCTGGCAAAAATTGCCATCCTATTTCCCCCACACACCCCCAAGGAAACCTTTTCTAAAGGATAAGTTGATGTTTAGAAGCTATCAACTTAAGTGTTTGCTACAGAAACTTCAATAACATTATATGTTAGTGCTTCAGTCTCAGTTTTTCTTGAGTTATTACCAGCCCTTGGATAAAGATGCCCTCTTACATCTTTAATACAATTTGTGCATTTAAAAAATAATATTCTAGATGGAGGCTGCAAGAATGCATTCAGATTAAGTCTAATTTGACCCCTCTGCAAAGAAAGCATGTGGGATCTTGGCCAGTTATGCCTGCAGGTAACCCAGTGACCTAGTGTGTGTCTCAGAACTTTATGCTCTCCAGGCCTGATCTGAAGATTGTCACTGCCAGTCCCTTCCTTGCAGCCTTGGGTATTTAGAATTTCTCGTAGTTGTTTTGCCTTTGTCTAGGAGATGGAGCCCTGGTTACAGTCACTCTCTTTGTAGAAGTACCTGTAGATTGTAATCAAGTTAACTTTTGACCTTCTCTTTAATACCTTAAATCCCAAAATCACCCTCACTGTGAGGCCTAGTGTCAATTTTGTGTCATTCTTATAGACAACTGATTTTTTTGGGGGTTTCTTTTTGGATGGGAGTGTCAAATAGTCAAACTTTCAGTGAAAGGAGCTCCCATGTACTAACTTGTATTTCTAACATGGAAGTACCATGGTCTATTCAGTATTAATGTGTAGGTGTTGGATTATTGAGGTAGTTAAACATTAATATTCCTGTTTCACAAACTGAGAAACTGGACCTGAGCAGTCAGATCTCTTATTCAGGGTCATGCTTTGAGGCAGTGATACCTGTCCCCACTCTGCTGGATGTCCATGGCAGTGCTACTGCTCACATCTGAACCTGCACACTTCTTCCACAATGCCTTTGAGATGGTAACTCTTCCTATTATATGTATGCATGTGCATTCCTTCATTCAAAAAAGCACTAAAAATTTGTTAGAGTATTGTTAAAGCTAAGAAATCTGACATGTCAAAGAAAAAAAGTCACTATTAAGACAAGTTATAAATTTTAACATTTTCATACATTAGGGGAGTATCTCATTATGTCAGAGCACATGCTTCAGTTTTATCTTTCTAAAAACACTCCTTGCCTCACCAAGTACACAGACAGCAGTTAAGGTAGAAGTAGCCAAAAATAGAGATGTGGTCAAAAACATTAATGCAAATTCAGCTTGTAATTAAAAAATTAGTGTTACTTTCTCCCTTCGAAGTTACCCTAAGAAGTGCCTTTGCTTTTGAAATATTCTCTGTAATTAACATCTAGGTTGGACTCCTGTCATCAAACTGAGGAAAAACAGATGATCTGATATATACAAATGGATGGGGTTTTTTGCTTTTAACAAACATATCTAAATAACTCTCATTAGAGACAGGTATAACTGAAGCACAAACATGTACATTATTAATGAAACACCAAAAACTTGAAGCAATGTCCAAATCAGAACAGGCTTTAGAGAAGCTTGAAAATCTAGTTGGCAGTGTCTAGAAGGAATATGAATTTTCTTACTAGGGTATGACCTTGCAAATTCCTTTATAGGGCTTGTTCTTTGTTAATATCACTGAGGCTGAGACTATTGCATTTCAGTGCATCTAAATTCCTTTTCTTTGTTTGCTCCTGGAATGTGTGTTCTTAGTCACTTAGCTATTGAAGGCTTGGGTGCCTTTTTGTCTCTAACCTGCCCTGGAACATTACTGTCTCCATGGCAGAAGAGGATAGGTATGGGTGATAATATTATCTATTTAACACTTTCTTCAAATAATGTCTCCTGCACAGGAGGGACAGACAGGCTAGAGCCTGCTCTTGGGTAGCTTTGTAAACGTCTGTGACAGGTATTTCAGGCCTTTACAACCATTAAGGGACAGGAGGGAAGACTACTATTTTCTTAGTTCAAAGGGCTCCAAAATGGGTAATCCAGTTTATCAGAAATTTGGATTATTTTCTGATCAAGCAGGTTGTGCTTTGGCAGAAGTAAACACAGTTTATAAAGACCAGTTTGTCTAATCAAGAAACATGGGGATAACCAGAACAGACCCAATTTAGCTAAACAATAGTAGAAACATTACTTCTTTTTTAGGTTCTTATCATTGATTTTAGAGGGAGGTAAATCAAAAGATAGTTGAGAATTCTACTTGGTATGTATTTATATCTTTTGGGTCTCATTAAAACATAGTTAAGCAATCTGTTCTGTAATCCTCACAATCAATCTCATAAATTGGACATTTGATTCAAGCTACCAGAACAATTACAATTAATGGGACAGGGGAACCCCAAATATGTCCTTTCCTTCACTAACAATTCCCAAAACTCAGGAAGGATAACCCCATCACTTCACGGGAAATAGTTCAATATGCTCTCATAGTTGCCTCCTATCTTGTCACTACTAGGACTAGAGTCACTAGGATTTGAGTAAAGTTGGGTTTATTATTAACCAAAGCTTATGTGAGATGTTATTGCATCTGATTCTATTTTTGCAGTTACTTGGGCTCTGTTGATTTTTCACGAGCAGGATGCTGCCTGTGTGAGAGTGCTCGTACAAAGAAATTGGAATTAGCACTGGTTTGGTGACAAACTGAAATTCACAAGGGGGGAGTGTGGCCAGCCTGTGCTCCCTGCAACCCAAAGGGTGATGTCTTTTCTTTTCTGAGGGATCTGGAGGTAGGGCTGTAGGGGCTGGATGCTACCATGTATACAGTGCTGTAGGCTGGAACTGGAAGATGCCAGAAGTTGCTGGGAGGGTGCTCCTGCCACAGCTGGGAGCAAGACCCTTCGAGGTGGGTGCCATCCCAAACCTAGGAGTACCAGATCCTGTGCAAGATCCATGCAACATCCCAGGGCAGGGCTCCTCTCACAGATCAGCAGCAGAGCACCTCAAAAAAATTGCATGTGCAGAGGAAGCAGGGCAGGGTGTGCAGCTTTTTTGCAGTGCTGTCACAGGAGGTTGGCTGCATGGCAAAGCAAGCAACTCCTGGTTGGGTCCTGGAGCAGCTCTGAACCTTTCCAAGAGGTTACAGGAATTCTCTGGAACAGTGCCAGCCTGCGTGAGCCTGGTGGTGCTGCCCTCCGTTGCATGCAGAATTGTGCCCTTGTGCAACGTGTGGTTGGTGTGGGATCGATGGAATACTACTCTGTGCAACCAGGTGTCAGTTTGTCCTGTTACAATTTCTCAGTACCACCACTAGTCTGCCGACGTCCCCCCTCACCCCCTTCCTTTATTTTGGGTTAGTTTGTTTGGTGGTTTTTTTGTTGTTGTTTTTTTTTGTTTGTTTGTTTTGTTTTGTTTTGTTTTGTTTTTGGTTTTTGGTTTTGTTTTTTTTTTTTGAGAGGACAGGTAGGACTGAGAGAATCAAGATGCCAGAACTGGCACAAATGGGATTTTTCTTAGAATAGGCATTCACAGTCTTTCTGTGAATGATGGAACGTGGAGAAGACCCCCTGGATTTTTTCCTGCCCACCCCTAAGCTGCGAGGGGCACTGAGCTCTGTGTGCACTGAGCTGGCACAGTGCCCTGCAGGCCTGCTCCTCTGCACCCCGGGCCTTCCCCACGGCCCCCAACATGATGGTGCAGCCTGCAGGTCACTCACTCCTGGCACATGAGGTTGAGGAGCTGTGAAATAAGCTGTGATATCTTGTGAGATGGGCAGGGGACAGTGCCCCAGACATACACGGGCACCACAGTGCCTATTATTTAAGAGGACGGCCAAAGTCTCTGAGCTGCTGTGAGTCAAATGCACAGCACACTTAAATGTGCCATGCTCATGCACAGCCTGTCAGGGGAAAGAGCTTTTTTAGTCTTTGGGCTTTGCCTGAATCATAAATATATACATAAATAAATTTGCAGAACTCCTTAAACCTTTCAGTCTCTGCTGTGCTTTATCCCACATCAGGGGAAGGAGGGGGAAGCAAAGAGGTACAAACTGGGTCCTGTGGCTCCCGTGTGGAAATGCACGTTGGTTTATGGTGAGGGATCCCACTATCTCTGATCCTCTTACCTGGGGGCAGCTGGGGGCCTGGCTGATGCTGACACTAAGCACAGCCCTGGGAGGCATCCTGAGCCAGCCACAGCAGTTGGGGCTCCTCACCTGTCACCCCGAGGGCAGCTCACACTGGGTGTCTCCAACAGCCCACAGAAGCCAGCCCAGAGTGAGATAGTGCCCTTAGAAACCTGGATGTTTTGCTGACTGAGAGCCCAATCTTGCTTTCAAATCTTGTACCTGTCCTCAGGGTTGAAACCCTTCTGGGCTGTGAGAGCACCTTGGAGTTGCTGTGAAGTCTGAAGTACGTGTGGCTGTTTTCGAGAGGAAGATTGCCAGAGCATTTAACAGCTGTCTCTGGCATGAAACTGCAGCAAAAAGTGCAACTTATCTGTGCCAGTGACACAGAAGTATGTGGTAGCTCTCCCAGGTTTTTTCCAAGCCATTTCTCAGAGGGAGAGAGGGGTGGATTTTGTGGTTCCTTAGGAATATGGGGTGTATCTTTGGTTGTTGCAGAGAGCCCCAGAGCTTGGAGCTGTGGCTACGGAGCACCATTAGCTCCCCATGGTATCTGCTAGATCAGGGTGTGGGCCCCTCCAGAGAGAGGTTGGCATCTTGAGGAGGGGGAAAAGGGTCTGTTGCATGAGAGTTGGTGTCTTTGACTTATCTTAGTCACAGACATAAACAGCTGAAGGAAATAGGCTGGTTGATGTATGTGCTGTTGCTAAAGAGCATTCAAAATGAGAAATTTGTCTGCTTTTCCCAGGAAAGGGGAGGAGGGAGGAATCTGCTTTTCATCTTTCTTCTCTATCCTGACATAATTAAAAAAAAAAAAAAAAAAAAAA
>VZTR01013037.1:691330-715656 GCA_013400775.1 Chaetops frenatus | reverse complement strand
AAAAAAAACAAAAACAAACCAACCAAACAAAAAAACCCTCCCCCCATAAACAAACTAACAAAAAAACCCAAACCAAACAAACCAACCTCCAAATAGAAATAACTCCCAGGACTTTAATTGTCTTTTAATACTGCTTTGCCAAGCTGGATAGAAACCAGTCAAGTCCCAAAGCTATATGAGGTGGGGGGTTGGACTGAGACTTTAACTGCTTTTTAGGGTAGTAGGATGATAATTCAGTTTGGAAAGGGCTTTATTGGATCATCCACTCCAACCAACTCATGGAAGCAGGGTCAGGTATTCCAGCTTAGGAAATGAGGCTATATAAAAACAAACCCAAAGCAAAAATCCCCCTTTTTACTCTTAAGTCCTGCACTAATGACTGAAGACTAGAGAGTAACTGTATGTGTATGTGCATGTGTGTGTGTGTTTTCCATAAGCCATGGTTGCCACAGAGCAAAAATTCTTTGGGCTTTTGTTGCCAGTTTTATTCCCTGACCTCTCTCTTTATAGCAGAGAGGGATGGGTTGGATCTGAAGACATGAATGGTCCAGCCCAGCTCTCACTCTTACGTGGACAGTGGAGCCATGGCAGGACCATACTTCCCGAAATCCTTACAAAGGGCAAAATCCTAGTGAGGATATCCTGGCAGAGCAGCATCATCCATAGGGAAGGGGATTTGCGGCAGAAAGCAAACTCTGGCCCTTCTATACCTCTCAAATATTAGGAAAGATGACAGACATTTTTCTGGAATAAATACAAGTAGGACTACGGAGGAAAAAAGTTGGAAAATTAGATTCGTTTTTTTTTAAAGCATGGAAACCAAGGTGGCTTTCTATTAACATCTGTCTTGCTTTTGCCTTCAAAGAAAGCAAGCCTTTTAACATTTTCCTCTGGTGCAGTGAATCCAAACACAGCAGTGACAAGCTGGTTCATGGGAACCGGAAACTGAGACGGGCTAGAAAACAACATCCTCAGGGGGGAAAAAAAATGCTGCTTTCAGGGCTGGTTGTTTTTTTTATTTTTATTTTTATTGCTGTCGGAAACAAGTGACCTACTGCAGCCAAGTAGGCCTGGGGCTAAAATAAAAGGATCTTCAGAAGGCAACCAAAATACACAGACCAAATGATGTACTCAACATGAGCATAATTGCTACCGTGCGGTCCTTTTCCCCTACCAATGCCTACCATTTTAATTTCTAAGGGAAAACAACTGTAACTGGAAAGCTTCTGGGCCTCAGTTATTGTTCCCAAATGAGGAAAATATTGAGCCAAAGTGAAAATAGACAGGGATATGAAGTTTAGGGATGGACAGAGAAACTGGAGGAAGATTTGATACAAACTGGTTCTCACCAATATGAATGGAAGGATATAGAAAATAAACGTTGCTGTATTTGTGTGCCATGAAGTTGACAGACAACAAGATTTAGACTGCAACTGGGGCTTGCTTTAACCTGGAATAAGATGCAGGAATTGGATTGCCAGTTTTCAGTAAGACATAGACCTAAGAATTGAAAAATACAGCATCATTGTTGTCTGTTGTTCCTACCAGTATGTGAGTCCTCTATGAGACATCAATCCAGTAATGTGCCCATGTGTACTAATGTAATTAAACGCAAAAACAAGTAAAAGCAGATGTTTGCTTCAGTCAGTTTTACAGAAATAAGAATAACAAAAAGCAAAATTACAGGTTCTCCTCTCCCCTGCATTTGTCTGCTCTTTCTGTGAACCCAAAAAGCCTCAGATGCTGACAGTGTGATCAATATGCTCTGACAGCTGTATTCCAATGATTCCTACATTCTTAAATGAAATAGATTTGCAACTGAACTGATAAATGCAAAAGGTTTTTCCCTTATCAGTCATAGCAAACCTTTTTTTTTTTTTCCTAGGAGGAAGAGTCTCCTGCATAAACTAGTGGATCAAAAATTTAGTGAAGCATTTAGATGCTTGAAATAATCATGGTGCTGTTATTTCAAAAACTTAGGAAGGGAGATGCTTTAGATTTTAAATTTAGAGAATACCAAGAAGTCTGTCTTCAGGTCCTTTTCAGTTTGCTAATTGTGCTGCTCCCCGGGGCCCTGTGTGATTCCAGTAAATAACTCCCATCTGATTTGGTTGTTAGTACCTGCTAATCTGGACTGATATGCAGGCTGCTTTCCTGGCTACTTATTTAACAGCAGAATCATTTTTTTATGGGGTATACTTTTCCCTGCCAGCCTATTTCCTGGTGATTAATTTTATCCCATTATTTGATTTGTATTTCCGCAAATACCTTCATGTTTTGGACTTTAGATGAAGACTCTCAAAAATTCCCAGGTCTGTCTCCCACTGCTGTTGGAGACTCCTCAATTGGGCTATGTATGTTTAGGAGTTGTGAAGAAGTCTCAGTCAGTTCCTGCAACCACATAGTTGTTTTGAAGCTCTTCTCCAAAGTCCTTCAAGTTTGTTTACATCTCTCTGAAGTTCAGATTAAGACATTGCTGGATGGTCACTGTCCTTGCAAAGAAATAATTCTTGCCCTTTCTGAATCCAGACTTCTAAAGACTGAATTTCTTGGTTGTGTTCTCATGTTGTTGTGCCTCATGTCACTGCATGGGATAAATTGGCTCTTGCTGGAATTTAATTTAAATGACACAGCTTTGCAGCAGGGATGAAACAGGACCACCTCTGAATTTCATACTCCCATGTTACCGTGTTTTAACTAATGTTTATTGAATGATTTTCCTTCCAACACTATATATACTTGATGTTTTCCTAGACTTTCTTCCATTTAACATTGTCCTTATTCCTAACAATTTTCTGGCTCTCTTCTGTTCAATGGTAATCTGTGAATGATGACTAAGATGCCACTCAAACCTGATTTCAGTATAATTCAAAAAAATACTGACAGGAATTTGGTCTTTCCTATCTTCATCTCTTTTTCGGAAACCCATTCTCATATTGCCATTGATTCCAAAGAGAGAATTCAACCAAAAAAAACCCTGAAAAGCTGAAGCATCACTTCTTGTTCATATACTGTATGGCTCAACTAAAGCCATTGGCTTTATTCTAGACAGATCCTTACAGTATTGCTCAGCCTAAGTGCCCACTAAAGATCTTGTCTTCATTAATTTACACTGGCTCAGAGTTCTATAAGAATGTGAATAGACATTTTGGAGTCCTGTTATTTTGTTTTTCATCTGCTCAAACTGAACTCCATGAAGTCTTATTGTTAGGATGGAATAATTACACAACTATTGACAAACTGCTCTGGGATCTTCATTTTCAGCAATCTAGTTGAATATCTCCCTAATCTCAGGTATGTGACACCAGTGTTTAAAGAGGTGTGATCATTGCAGTATTAAAGCAGTGTTAAAGTGAATTTAGCTGTTAAATGACATACAGTAAATGGCTAAAAGTGAACTTTTTTTACTGTGGTTTCTGGTAATACTTACACTTGACTTGCTGAGAAAGAGTATCTTAAGATTTTTTCACTTGCTCTCAGTTTACCTATTCAGCCACTTCTGTATAGAAGCACATGCAGATTTTTGGGTTTTATGAGAATCTGTTTTATAAAGAGAGTGCCCAAGGTGGAAAATGCTTTAGGACCAGGAATGAATGCAGTACAAAGCAATGAAGGTAGGAAGTAAACTTGGAGGTGATGGTGGAAGGGGCCCTGTGCTGCAGTACTGCTTGTCAGTGGGCAGAGTGTACTGAGTCACCAGCAAGCTTCCTCAAGCCTTTTTTTAGTCTTAGAGGCAGCCCATCCATAGCACCCATTAGCAGAAGATTCCATCAGAAAACTCCCAGAACGTTTATTCTACTGCATAGCAATGCAAATTCTCTATGGTAAGGTCACTTTTTTCCTCCTACTTTGAATTTCAAAAGCTTATCAACAACCTTCCTCCTTTTCAGGCTCAGGATTTATGGACAAGAAAACAGCTTTCCTAGTCCAGTGTGTCTGGTGGAATAGCGCTGTACCCTTTGACAAGGCTGCTGCTCTTGCACTGTTCCTCTGGCTAAAGTGTGCTTGGATAGATGTTGCATGCCAGAGCTGCCTGTCAAGGCAAAGGGCACTGTCCCCTGATCCTCTGCCCCTTTTGGAAGAGGCATGGGGCAGAGCATGGGGCTGGTGGTGCCATGTGCCAGCAATTCCAGACAAACGCTGGAAAAGCAGCTAGCTAGGAGGGGATCAGCTTGTAGTTGATGTATGGTAATTTAGATTGAGATCAGGAATGGGATCGTTTTCCCCTCGGAGACAAGGGAATTTGTTGTGGTGCCTGTGGCTACTCCCATGCCCTAAACGCTGATCCCATTGCTAGAGAGCCTCTGCAGTTTATTTCTCCAGTGGTTTTATGAACTAACCACACCCGCTGCTGGTTTCTACAGTACCAATTTACAAGACTGACTGGTTTGGATGAGGAAACCCACATTTCCTGAGGGATCCCAGGGAGCTCAAAAGCCAAGATCTTAGGAAAATTAACAGAAGTGGTGATTTTATTTTTTTTTTTTTTCCCAGCATTCAGCTTTAGAGAAGGCTGTTTGTTTCTCTTTCTGTGGAGAAGGCAGCTGCAGACACATGCTCTCAAGCATCAGGAACTTTTGGTATTGCTCTTGTTGCAATAGTTGGAATTGCTAGCCAATTGCTGGTTTCAGTCTTGATCCCACAGTAACTTTCTGCCCTAGGAGTAATCAAACTACAACCCTGAGTGCCTTCACTCAGGTGGGTGAGAAGCCGGGTGGAATAAGCAGATGCATCTGTCTTTAACCACAAAGGAGAAGAGGTCTGTCTCACTCCTCTGCACCAGCTGCATGCTGCTTGGACTCTTTGAGATGAGCCAGCCTTAATACCAGCACAAATTTATGTACTTTACATGCTTTTTTCTCAGTTTGTTTCCTCCTGGCTGAATCATAGAATGTTTTAGGTTGGAAGGGACCTAAAGATCCTCCGATTCCAAACCCCCTGCCGTGGGCAGGAGACACTTTCCACTAGACCAGGTTGCTTAAAGCCCCATCCAACCTGGCCTTGAACACTCCCAGGGAGGGAGCATCCACAGCTTCTCTGGGCAGGCTACTCCTGTGCCCCACCACCCTCACAGTAAAGAACTCTTTCCTAATATCTAATCTAAATTTATTCTCTTTGGGTTTGAAGCCATTCCCCTTGTCCTATCACCACATTTCCTTGTAAAAAGTTCCTCTCCAGCTCTCTTGTAGCCCCCTTTAGGTACTGGAAAGTGCTGTAAGGTTTCCCCAAAATATTCTCTTCTCCAGGCTGAGCAGCCCCAAACTCTCTCAGCGTGTCTTCACAGGAAAGCAAAAGTGCCTGATAAGAATAGTTTCATGTAAGAGAGGAATGGGTGTGGGAAGCTGGATGGACAGAATACTTTTGTGTGATGAACAGTTAGATCAGCACATTTGGTCCCCTGGAGCTGCAGCATTTTTCCTGCAGCAAGGCCTTACTTCTTGGGACAACTCTTGTAACTGGGGAAGGAGGCCAGGAGAAAAAGGCTGGTCCACACCACCCTCAGTCTCTTTGGACCTCCAGCCACCTGCTGCAGCTTTCCTGTTCTGGCACTGAGGTTCTCCTGAAGTGTTAGAAAGTGTTACAGAGGTTGTGCTTGGGGAAATACAGAGGGGCTGAGACTTTTTTTAAAAAGGCATTAGTCATTTGAGTGTTGTTTAACTGAAAGTTCCTAGAATTCAGTTCTTTTTCCAAAATTACCTATGACGGCCCTGAGAGGATCAGTTTACCACATCATTTTTAATAAAAGGCATTTAAAACAAAAATCAGGCAGCCTGTAAGGAATTGCTGTCATAATTCTAAACAGAATTATTACAGAATAATTACTGTTAAATGGTGTGTACTCAAGGTACTAAAAATACAACTCTCAGTCCCAACTATGTGCTCTGAAATATTGAAGTAATATTGCAAATGAGTTACAGACAAGACCTAGTCTAGGGTAGAGCAAGGCTAAGGCTATACATCTGAAAATTGCAGAATGAACCCATGTAAAATATACAGCTGGAAGCCTGCATTAGTACAGCAGCATATCCGATCAATTTTATGGCACATATTTAGCAAATGCTGAAGTATGTGAGTCTGCTACATAGTGACTGCATCCCACCTAGCTGAGGACCCTGGGAGTCCTCCTCATCTCTCTGGGAAGTGCTTTTGGGCATCTTGCAGGGAAAAAAAATGCAGTAAGGTGTGTTCCATCCTTGAAGAGTCCATAGCCTGACATTGATGTCATGGTAATAAAGGCTGGAGAAGGAAAGATATAGGAAAGGATAAAGGGTTGCCATGAAATGATGGTCTGATAACACAGCCTGGGCATGCTCAGTGTTTGATGATTTATACTTGATCCTGCAACTTGCAGCAATCCACCCACTTGCTGCACCCAAAGCTCCAGAGGCTTCAGCAGTTTCCACTGTAGGTGGTCAGTGTGATATATATTTCAGGAAAGTATTTTTGAAAGTAACAGCAGTCACAATAATTGCTGTTGGAGCCTCAGCTGCTGCATTTCTCACCTTATAGTTTCCTTTTAAAAATTATCTCCTAATCCTTTCCAGGGGTTCAACCTACCAACTAGTTTCTCTGTTCATCTTAGAAGTGCTCAGGGTATACTTTTTTTAAAATCTTAAATGTTCTTGTTAAATGTAAATATGTTAATGTCCCCCCTCCTAGTAAGTACACCCTCTCACACAGGAGCATGCAAGAAAAGCTTTGAATTAAGCTCCTCACTCCAAACAAATCTTTAGTGTGTTTTTCTGGCAGAAAGGGAAGCTGTTGGCCTGTGAAAGGACGTCACATGGTCACGAAACATTCAGGGCACTGGTAGTTTCAGCTGCATGCATTACTTGACAAAGATCTTAGAATTCTAGTGCTACTGGTCATATGGTTAACTACTCTTATAATTAATATTCTTATTGAAAATAATTATTATTATTGAAAGAGAGGTGAATATACCATTTTGTATTGTTCCCTCTTCAAAACAGAGACTGTTTTTTCTTTGCCTGAAAGTGTTTCTTTTTAAATAAACATCATGGATCAGTGTGAAAGTTTCTTAAAAACAGAGGTATAAGAGAATGGGAAATCACACTTGTTTATATTTCCCAATAATGAGAAAGGATGTCATTTCTTACAACTTCCCTTTACTTAAGAAATGTCTTTAGAGAAATGAGTTGGAAATTAAGGATCCAGCCAAGTGCAAGCACTGAAGTGCACACTTGTGTTCAAGCAGGAGTCATTATGGGAATTGCTCATGTACTTAAGATGGAGCATGTGTTTTATGCTGCAGAGCCAAGTGAGCAGGCCTTTCTAAATTCTAGACTATATTTATTTTATTTTTTCTTTTCTTGTGTTTTTTTTTTTTCTCCTCTTATAATGTGAAATAGTTGCTAATGAACCTGATCTAACACAGCTATGTGTGCTGGTGCAGACACATACACAATCTCCTGCGTGCAGATGACCCTGAATCTTCTTGAGAAAATGAGGACTGGGTCTACCCAAAATGTAGTCTTTACTCCAAATGCTCCACATGTTGCCCCTTACTTGATCTGTTCATGGAGGGGTAAAGGAGCTATTACTTCTTCACGCCTGGCTAATGATCTGGCCAAAAGTGAATACAGACCCAGTCACAGGGAAGCAAAGGACTGAGATGCTGCTGCCATCTGTTCAGGAGCAACCCTCCTCTGTGGCTGCCCTACCAAGGTCTTGCCAGTCCAATGGGGGTCTGTGGATGGGGTTTCATGTGTTCTCCTTGGAAATCAGCAAAACCACCTTGCTGGGTTAAGATCTGGGGCCTTCTGGAAAGCATGGAACCTGATGGTAGCTCATCCATCTCAGAAGTACTGTGAAGTGTGCTGGTTTGCCTTGCTGCTGGTGTTAAGGGGCCTGTGGAAGGACCTTTGCTGAGAAATGTGTGTGGTGTTGGGGTGAGCAGAACTCTGGTCTTTTTCATTCCTTGCATTTCTATACATGTGCATTCCTCATTCTCTTGTTTCTGCTCTGTGCAATGACAGGTACTCCCAAAGAGGCAAAGGGGCTTCTTTTCTTATGGATGAGTGAGAGATACCCAACACAAAAGGAAACCTTGTGTGGTGAGGTACAAATGGTGAACAGCATTCAGTACTCTTATCTAGCCACAAACATATTGGTTATCCCATATCAGAACTATCAAACCTCTGCTTCTGACAGCCTCACACCAGAGCTCCTGCTTTGCTGCCTGATAGTCCATCTCTTAAACTGCTGATGAACAGCTACAAGTCATAAACCCTTAACTAAGATATTAAAAAGTAATAATTAAAAAGCCTCACAGGTTTCTTGAGTCTTTTGATCTACCGTGGGCATATGCCCTGAAAGGACATTCCTTTGACCAATGTGGTTGTATTAAACATTCTTTTAAAAGTTTAATTGACTTCTTTTTTTTTCCCGTACATTAAGGTTTGAGGATAAAGTGAATCAAATCTTGGTTGTCCCCAGAGAAAGGATTCATGACACAGAAGACAACAATTCTAGGAGGTGGATTTTTGTTGGAGGATGTGTGTGCACTTCCTATTTTTGGAAGGGTGCCATCTTTTTATTCTTTGCCAGGCTTTAAACAACGTGATTTAAACAACGCAACAACAACAAAAAAACCACAACCAAACAAAAAACCCCACTTTTTACAGTATCAGTGCAGTTGTAAGAACTCTCATATTTTGGTGTTCTTGGAGTTACTTGCGATAAATTATTATTGGTGGGAATAAGATTTTAAATATTTCACAAAGAAGAGAGGCCTCTGTCTCTAAGGCTCTGGGTGCACAGACAATGTATGCAGAATGCAAATATGTGAGCAGCTGAGGGACTCCTCTCCATCCGTAGGCCTCAACCCAGAGAAGTACCCAGTTGTCAGTGTCTCTTTTCCATGGCCCTCAGCTGAAATACCCCCAGCCCTGGGGTATGCTATAAAAGTTACCAAATATGGTGATCCTCTGCCTGAAGTATCTTTGTATGACTCAGTGGTAACCATGCTTTAGACTTGTGCCTTTTGAAAAGAAGAAAGTTTGGCATTTCAGTGGCAGGCAGACTCTCTGGTTCAATGTACCTCTCTAGTACATTGTAATGCTTTTTCTGCCATTTCTGTGAGTAAACCAGGGTTAATATGTCTAATGAACACAAATGAAGCCCAAAATAAAACACAGGGCAAAAATAAAATTATTGGTTTGAGGCATACTCGTGGAATTTCCATTGATTTCTTGGGTAACATATCAAACTGGAAGAGCATAGATTTAGATTAGATATTAGGAAGAAGTTCTTCACTGTGATTCTGGTGAGGCACAGGAATGGGTTTCTTGGAGAAGCTGTGGATGGTCCATCCCTGAGGATGGTCGAGGTCAGGTTGGATGGGGCTCTGAGCAACCTGGTCTAGTGGGAGGTGTCCCTGCCCATGGCAGGGGTGTTGGAAAAAGATGATCTTTAAGGTCCCTTCCAACCCAAACCATTCAATGACATCACAAAGAGGTGAAAACCATGGTATTTGTTCAAAGAGGTGTGGAGGAAGAAGATGCATATTTGTACTGCAGTCATCACTTACTGAGCTATAAGTATTTATATTGAATTCTTCCACAGCAGGAAATTCTGAGCTATTGTAAATGAATTGAGTTCATTTATCACGAGGTTGTTGGGTTTAAAGGAGGCACCTGATCTGCAGCAACTGAGTAGCTGCATGCATTCAGCCTTCCTTTGCCAGGTACTGGAAAATGAGACCTAAGCAAATAAATAAAGAAGAAAATGCCTTCTTATACTGTAGCCATATTCACTGGGCACCTAACTTAATTTCTACCTTTGTGTTAATGCTTTACATGAGCAAAGGCTTAGTCTGTATTGCTATTGGAAGCCATTGCTTTTAGATGGAGTCTCTGCATTTATAGTATTGATAAAGCTGGAAACAAAGTGTTATGATGGAATTAATCCATACATCTGTCAGAATTTCTCATGATAATAAAAATCTTGTGTAAAACCAATTCTGCTAACTGAGCATACAGACCAGCACTGTCTGTATGCTTCATCAAACAGGCAGCATTCCACTGCTGCCTGCTTCTGGAATTTGTGTTCCTGCAGTGTAGTACTTAGGTTTGATCTAATTCCCACTGCAGTCAACAAGAGTGTTCTGACCTATTATTTTCATTTGATAAGTGGTTAAAGCTGCATTCTCTTACTCTTACCATAAGATGTAACTGGGTGATTGTGTAAGGAAACAAACTCAAAAATAATCCTAAATTAGACAAGTCAAAAGAACAAAGGATTATTGTGATAAAACATTCATTTAAATTATTTTTTCCATCCAGTTGGGCTTTTTAAACCTAAAGTAAATTAAATTTTAAAAAGTTGATAGGGTGATAAGGATCATTTTAGAAGGTGAGGGTTACAAGACAAGTTGCACAGACTGAGGGCCAGTTCCTCAGGCAGAGTAACTGGTGTAATATCTCTGGAGATTTCACCTGTTGTATCTTACCATTAGCTGTGTTGATAACTTGTAAGCATGGGTAACGCTGTATAAATCCATTTTTCCCTTATGCTGAATGGGAGGATGTGTGTGACAGATGTGCAACATGAAGCATATTAACATAATGTAGAAGTTGACAGGAAATAGTTAATAATTTATGACTTCTGTAAACTGTGGTACCACATATTTAAATGCCGGTTTGTCTCTGTTTCAGTGCCTAAAAGACAGTACCAAAATGTACTGTAAACAAGAGATAACCTTCCATGAGACATCTGTGTTAAAATCTTCCTAAGAATTTTTCTTAGTAATGAAAGTATTAAAAACAATATTCTAAGTGATGATCTGTCCTTCTAGGAAAATGTCAAATAATAAAGAAGTCACTCTGTTTCTAATAACCATCCTCGTTTCCCCCTCCCCCTCCCCCTTTTTTTTAACTAATTAAAAAGTACTTCCTGGTGCAGTTGGAGAACTTGGCAGGCAGTCTGCATTTCAATTGAGCACAACTGCTGCCTTTTCTTCCCCTGGATTCTCCTCTCAGCCCAGCTGTAGTGGCTTCCTCCCTCCTCTGGCTCTGCTCCTTGTGCATCCAGGACCAGGTGGAGTCTGGGGCTGTGGCTATTTACATCAAAGTTTAAATGCTCTTCTTCCAGCAAAATGGTATGGAATTTTTGCTTCCCAGATCTCAAGTTTTTTACATTTGAGAATAGAAATATTTATTAAGATACAGTAATAATATAAAGACTCAAAATATATTGAATTTTTTAAAAATAGCCTGGCTGGAAACCAGAACATGCCACATTACAGTAGTACAGAGAGATGTGCTCCCTGCTGCAGTGGCTGGTATGGGATTAGTCATAGCTAGAACCCCATCATTGGGTGTTTTGTGGGAAAGGCACTCTGAAACCAGTTGTGAAGTCTCAAAGGCTGGTGTTCTATCACCAGGAGGCAAGGTCCCCTCCGTGGTGTTGACATTACACCTACGTAAATATGCCCACTGACACATGCTGCTTTCCTCAGAAACCGGTTTTTCAGTATTGCATTCTAAGGAAGACTAAGCAAAAAAAAGGAGGCAGGCATCTGATTGACACCCCTAGCAAAGCAAACCAGGCGACTTCAACGTGGTTATTCCTGGGTTGTTATAATTTCAAGGTTAGGTTATCTCACAGTTATTTCTAGCATTAGTCACTCTCTGAAATTTGCCTGCTTGCTCTCTCCAATACACACAACCAGATTACTTGGTCAGGCTGCAAAGAGCACTGACAGATCCTCCTGTCTGTGTGTACAGTTCTCCACCACACAGCTCACTCAAAGAGAAGCTGGAAGTTGTCAAGCACCTGTTTCAACATGCATTAAAAAGCATGAAAGAGCAGAGCTGTTCTGCTGTTCCAGCACCAGCTGAGTGCCTCAGAAACCTTTTCTGTTAACAAACTATCTCCATATAATTGTGCATTTCACATAGTAAAAATAACCAGAGTTATATTTACACTATTTGTAGATTCCATAGGTGTGTAGCCCAAGAAATTCTCTCCATAAATTGCTGCTTGGAAAACAAGAGGGGGAAAAGGCTTCATTCAACATATTTGCGTACTCTCAGAAAAACTCAGGTGGACAGTTTTTGTCAGTAAGTGTGTGTCCAGATCCATGATAATTGATTCAATTGCCCTGAAGTGTATTTGGGCTCCCTTCTTGTTTCTTATTTTGCTGTTCATTGGGTCTTTTTCCCTTGTCTCTCCTCTCTGCTGTTTTTTTTCTGATTTGTGAAATTTTGCTTGCGTCACCTTGCAAGTTTTCCTCTGAAATGGTAAGGTTTAGAAATCTGTTTTAATGAAAGCTGAGATTTTAAATCACTTCTAAAGCAAACGTTATCAACAGTAATTACATTAACAATGGAATTAAACATTTCAATGTTCTTGACTTCATAGGAGCATAGACAGAAAGAGACATCCTGACTCACCTAAACTAGTCTATGTTACTGCACATGAATGTCACAAAGCCTTTTTGAAAACATACCAAGTGATATACATAAACTGTTTAGATGTTTCTTGCCAAATCCTTTTTCTACACAGTTATTTAGGCTGTTACTCCTCCAGAGACTGAGCACATTCTTCCAGGTGGGTACCTGCCACTAGGGAGGAGAGATGGTACATATTTAAAAAATATTGACTCTGTAATTCCTCTTTGATTATAAGATTAATGGAAGCAAAAAACTTCGTTGATTATGTTTTAACTCTATTACATTTGTGCAAGTTTGTAAGCAGTGTCCTATACACCCCTTGCCAGGTTCATACTGCTGAATCTGTGCCTTCCCATGCCAATGGCTCGGGAAAAACCAGGAAAAACCAAAGGCAGCACCTCAAGAAAGGATCCACAGCTCACTCTTCCTATTAGTGAAGTTATTTTTACTAAAATATAAATCTATATGATTTAAGTCTCCTAGAATTATGGAATAATTTATGTTGGAAAAGGCCATTATGACTGAGTCCAGCCATAAATCTAACACTGCCAAGTCCACTGCTAAACCATAATCCCAAGTGCCACATCTAAATGACTTTCAAATACCTCCAGGGATGATGACTCCACCGCTATCCTGGGCAGTCTGTTCCACTGCTTGGCAATACTTTTGACAAAGAAACTTTTACTAATCTCCAATCTAAACTTTCTCTGGTGCAGCTTGAGGCCATTTGTTCTTGCCCTATTGCTTCTTGCTTGGGAGAAAACACCAACACCCACCTGGCTATACCCTCCCTTTAGACAGTTGTAGAGAGTAAGGCTTCTCCTGAGCCTCCTTTTCTTCAGACTGAACAACCTCAGCTCCTTCAGCCATTCTTCAGAAGACTTGTGTTCTAGAAATCCTAGACTCAGTTTTGCCCTTTGCCCAGCAGATGATGATTACCAGATGATTACTTCCCTTTTTGCAGAAGCTTTCTGATGTTTCGGCACTTTGACCTCCTTGGCATTGGATCAGCTGATTCATGATCTGAAGTCATTGCTTGTTTTTTTCCTTCAGACTTTCTTAGAAGAAGTGTTGTTACGTGCTCAAAAGCCATTGTAGGTAGATGCAGTAAGGAAGCTGCCCATGCAGGCCGAATTAATGACTGATGCAGATGAGGCTGTCAATGATAGAGAACATGCAACAAAAAGAAATGAAAATGGCCATTGGTGGAGCTGTGAATGGTAGAGAATAGTATGCTGCAAGGGATTTAAAAATACGAATGAAGAAACTGTTATCAGCTCACTTGAATGTAAAAAGTGAAGAATAAGCAATAATGTTAAAGGGCTGAACACTTACACTTGTGCTTTGCATTTGAGAGAAGCCCAGTGATGTAGAAATTGCAGGATGAAATCAAGTGTTTCAGTATCACTCATAAGAAAGGGGGATACTACAGAGGAGTTTCTTGACTTGTGTATTGGCAGGCTGAAATGACTTGTATCTAAGAGTTTCAGAACAGCTGGCTGAATGGGTCTCTCAGAGAGTCATTTCCTCCAAAAACAGGTATTTGAAACCATTGAGGAGATGAAGAATCTTGACCTAGACTAACATAGCAATAGCATTTTTAGGAAGATAAATTATAGTCTAATTATAGGGAAGAGAACGGAACAACTAATATAAAAACCAGTAAAGAATTAACAGGTGGACTTAATACAACACAATAGTGCCCACTAGCCAAAACCTATCTACAATTTTTCTTCCAGAAATCAGGAGTGTACTGGTTCCTGTAGAACATTTCAGTTGATGTCATACACTGTTTACATTAAAACCTAGAATAACCTGATTTAGTGCAAAACATACTTAGTGTATTAAAACATTGTGACTGACAGGTCTCAAACCAAACCTCAGCACCAAGTACATTTGTAACTGTAAAGACTAATGTAACCCTTAAATTTATAAAGTGAAGAGTGTCAGGCAGTATTGATAGAACCTCTCTTTCCCTGTATTTGACACAGGAGATGCTTTTATGGCACTTTCCAGTTAGTCCAGGAGGTCCATCTGGGAATAATTAAAAGAGCCAAAAACTGCTTGTAGTGCACCACAGGGAGAAAATACCTGTCTGAAGAGTCAAGCAGAGGGATAGAAGCTGGCTAGACTGCAAATCAGGCATGAAGGCAAAAGGAAATGAAATTGAAAAAAAATTCCTATTGATTTTGAAAAATGTGTAACATGTTATAGGAAGTAGAATTCAGGATATTTCATGTTTAGTGTAGGCTTTCAACTGGGAGGATAAGACATGAGAGCATTTAATGAGTTGTGATGGATTCTCGCCAAGAAATATCTAAAAGATACTATAAAACTTCTCTGTGATATGCTGGTTTATTGGCTTATATCTACAGATTTATGACAACTACACTTAATGGGTCTCTTTAAATAGAGTATTTGAGTAAAAGTGAACTGTCAGTTTCAGAAATGGATGAAGAGTGACATAGGGGAAAAGCTGTGAATGGAGGGTCTAGGGTGAGTCTGTGGGAGAAGACAGAGGGAAGGAGGAGAGAGAGCAAAGATTTGAAGTCAGCAAGGAGCTGGAACTTCATCAGCAGACTCCTGCAGAACAGCAAGTAGTTAGGAAACAATGCTGACAATGTCAGATAGCAGACAAAAACATGGGAACCTTTCAGTCTCACTGAAAGGGGGGAGTGCTGTGGCAATTCCTAAAGAGCACTTTGCTTCCTCCCAGCCTGGAAGCTTGGCCAGTCCCAAACTGCTGAAAATCCTAATTGTTTCTCTGTTAGTCCAGAAGAGACATGTTAGACACTTCCCAGAATTGCAGAACTAAATCTTTTGAAGGATGCTTTCATGAACATCTTCTAAAGCATGAAGATTAAAATTAACTCAGACTTCACAGGGCAAAAAAGGGGAAATTCCAAGAGAAAAAACAATCCAAAACCCATTTACAAGGTACGGAAACATTTGGTCAGCCTGAAGAGTACTTTGTGTTTCTCTTTTCTTTTGCCCCGTCCTCTTCCTCTTTGCAACTGAACTTTCCACATAACAAAATGAGTATTTCACAGCTCACTTTCTATTTGAAGCTTATAGGAACTATCCATTCCTGTTGTTGTTCACAGACCAAAAATCTCAGCTAGAAAGTGAAAGTTATTCTAAATAAGTGTGGGAGGAAAACACAGACTAACTTTTGAGCTCGGTACTTGCCAGTTCTGCTTTGATTCTGACACTTGCCTGTAACACTACATGCTTCATGACATGAGCTGAGCAGCAGTTTCCAACCTCAGTACTTTCGTTTCAGTGCTTAAAAATCTGTCTCTGTTATTTATTAAAGAAATGTAAAATTATCAACATAAATTACTTATTTATCTCTTGTGAGATTAATAGTCTCATTTGTTTGCCAGGTTTTACTGGAAAATAATTGAAAGCTACCCTACAGAACTGATAGTTCAGGCTTCTCTCTGTTTTCATTCTTTTAAGTTGCATGGTAGGGATATTGAGTATTTCCTGGTAAGAATCACTTCTAAAATTATTTAGTATTTTTTAATGTGAACTAGTTTTAAATTTCAATAGAAACTCCTGTTGAAATTTCATGCACTCAGACTGCAAAAATTACTATTTCCATCTAAAGAATCCATTGAAAAGTATTTTTGCTTCCAGAACATTTTTAGGAGATAAAACTACAGAACATAAACAGAGAAATGAAAAGTAAATGAAATACATAAACAAAAATATTTACGCACAAGGCAAATACAGTATTAATAATGTGGACATTGAGTTAATTTAACTTGCTGGAGAACTCTGCTGAAGTCATTTATGTGCCTGTAACTATGGAAATATGCCAGCATCCTGTGTTAAGCCAAATCATGAGTATCCAGTCAATGAAGGGATTAGAAATGCAAGTTCTTTACTCTGTTCAGGACAAAATATGATTTATTTAAGTAGGACACTGATTCCCAGTTGTTACCTTGCCTTTGGGCATTGCTACAAATTATTAATGCCCTTTTATTTTTCTGACAACCTGATATGTGCAGATTTTCCAATGCTTTGCTGAAGATCAGGTGCATTACATCACACAGGTTGAAAGACTTTTATTGATGCATACAACTGGATAATTATATGAGTCTCTGTGCAATCAGTGTTTGGAAATGGGTAGGTTCTAGGAAAAGCTTTAATATCCAAGATGATTTTGAGCTGAATTGTTGTGATAACAGCAATTGGTGCCATGATGATGTTGTCAAAAACTGGTGTCATTGTGGACATTATGCTGAACGATCACTGGTGGGAACTCCCACGGGTGATCATTAAGCATAATGCAAACAGCTTGTGCTGATGGTGAGAAATACCTCAAACTGACTGCTGTAGCTACCTTTAGTGTAGATCGGGAGGGTGGGCAGGAGGTCCTGTTCCAGTTTCACCATTTGCATGGGTGTTCTGCAGGACTCTTGCAGCAAATCTTCCACCTGCATCTCTGAACACTTGAACGGGGTGTTCATGTGTCATTCACTTCTGATGCAAGGCTCGTCTGGGACTCTGCTGTACTTGTCTCTGAGCTGGTGACACAATTCAGAGTGAAAACCTGCTGAGCCTGTCAGGCTGGACGAGATTTTGGGCTTTACTGGTCTAACATGCTCCACTATTTGAAAAATGTAATTGGAGGTTTTAGTTGTGTTCCCAAAGCCTTGCTGTCTGAGGAGAAAAAGAGTTCTAAACATTGCTCTCTCCTTTGGCTGCTGCCCCTACCTTGTCTATAGGACATATCACATAAAATCAGTAAGTCAACAACTCACATAACTTGAGTAAACACTATTTTATAACTGTTCTGAAGCAGAGGGTAGGTAGCTGTAATAAACTTGCTAGAGATGGAGATTCAGGGATTTTGGCAGTTTTTGAAATTAATTTAAACTTTTGAAAGGCGGTGTGAAAGCCTGGACCAGTTCCTTTGCCGCTGGTAATGAAAGAAAAAAAAAAGCCCCAACCATCTACAAGTGTCTCAGATTCCATGTTGCTGAACAGGATTTTCAGATATTTGTAATCTGACTGTAGCTGTCTGTAGCAATGTAAAGAGTAATTTGGAGTCAGTGTCTATGTAAAGGTATTTACATTGTCCTCAACTCTGACTTTGTGAAAATTTACCTATCTTTGTTAGTGTGCTGCTGCTTAATATTGGTTTTGAATATGCAAAAATAGGATGCACTCTTATTTGAATGCACATGTTGTGAGCAAACTCACTACTAGATTAAATTGTCTTGGCTTCATCATTAATGTTAATTTGGACCAAGCTGTAATGGTCCTTCTTGTTTTAATTCTTATGACTACTGAAACCCAAGGATCACGGTTTGGAGAATATTAAACCATTCCAATATCAAAGCAACATGCAATGGAATTAAATCCGTTTCTCCACATAAGTAAATGACTTGGGATATAATAGTTGCAGTTTCTTCCTATTCTTGCTTTTTTCCCCTTGGTGAAATGACATGTCATAAATTATATATTACAGTATAATGACAAGAAGCATCCCTTAGTATGCTTCTTGCCAGGGCCATTATGGGTAACAGATGCCTCATGCAAAGCACGGAGCACACAGACACGGAAGGTAAACACAAAGCACAACAATGGCTTTGGGGGAAAAAGGGGGATGACTGTGCAACTCCTTGTCTGTATCTGAATCACTGTACTGTTACCAATATTTCATCTTTTCTCTACTTAAGAGCCTATAAATACTTCCAGGAGCACATCTACTTGGGAAAACAGTGTTTATACCCCATGCCAAACGAATTTTGGACTGGTTCTCTGAAACAGAACAAGTTTCAGAGCAAAGAGGGGAAAAGGTGAACTTTGCCAGCTCTGTAGATAGTCAGATTTCTGTAACCCCTGGCCCTTCGAGGAGGCCACTGGTGAGCAGCAGGAGTGTGCTGGGTGGGTGGAGGCTGTCCCAGATGCCTCCGAGGACTGAGTTAGACCCATTGCTACAGGTCACACCCTCAGGGAAGTTTTGTTTTCATCACTGACTTAGAAGGAGCAAAAGAAGGCTTGGTTACAGTTACCCATTGTGAGTATCTCTGGCTGCCTCGGGTCAGGTAAGGTTTCCGAGCACCAAGGATACATTTGGGGGTGGTACAACGTTACCTTTGGGCTGGGATTTCAATTACCAAGAACTTCATCTACTAAAAAACTAACCTTCCTTTAGGAGAAAAAAAATCAAGTGTCTGGAAGTCAGCTTCAGCAGTAATGTGTGATTATTTCAAAGGATGTAGTGATAAGGAAGTTATCTTTTTATGACAGTCTTCTGCCCCCATAAAAGGTCATATCCTTGGCAGGGATTTGGCATTCAGTATTGCAGGGCCTGAAGAATTTAGGATTGCTTTGCATATTTACAATAATTTGTCACCTTCTTTAGGTAACGATTGTCCACAGGGTTAATGGGTTCAGTGGCTTTGTTGAACATTGGTAATTTAAGGACTATTTAAAACAAACACTTTTCAAGATCTTTTTAAAAGTAAATTAGTCTTTGTCTAAGAATAAAAACAAAGCTGAAATCTATTTACCTGAATTAGGCTTAAATTAGAATTTAGTGCTGGGATCTCTTTGCTTTAGTTTCACCCTAAACTGAGTGTTCATTGGTATTATGAGGGAAATTCAGTGCTCTACAGAATGTCACCATAGGCTTGAGCATCACTCGTGCTGTGCAAACCCTCTAGGGATAATTGCCAGCAATTAAAAGATTTAACAGTTGTGCTGTAGTATTAAAGTTTGTAAAATAAAATAAGAACTTAAAAAAAAAAAAAAAAAAAACAAAAAAACCCACAATCTCTTGGCTCTTTTTAAAACTCAAAGTTCTGCAACAGGCATGTTCCACTGTCTCTAAATAAATATTTGATGAGTGACTGAATGTTAACTACTAGGCATTGGTATCAGCTTCAATATTGCAAAAATCTTCAGTCCCAGCTTCTCTTCTCTCTGAATGTTCATCCAGTATGCAGTGCTTTTGCTCTGGTTCATATTGTTCCTCTTCCTCCTCTGTGGTGATAACTTTCTTGGGGATAGGTGATAATGAGTACAAGAATCATTGCTACAAAATTTGGCTTTTAAAATCCACCTAGAGGAACGTTTACCCTTCCCACCTTTTAAATGTTACTGTTGCTGGCTTTGAGTAAAACATGCCTCTTCTGATCTTGCATGCACATTTCCTTCTCAAAGCTGCTGTCAGGGAGCAACAAGGGGCTGCAGACCTGTTCTGCCCAATGCTGGTGTTGACAGCCTGTGTGGGTGATATACAGGGTGAGGTAACAAGGTTGAAATGGAATAGGAGGCAATCATCAATATTACACCTGTAGGTACCTGTCTAACTTTCAGAAACATTGCAGAAGAATGAAAACTAAGTGAAGGTTGCATCCACTTCATTTTCATTAAATTGGATTTTTACTTCATTTATGCCCCAAAGCATCCATTAATAGACTATATTCCTAGATTAACCTCACTCCTCTTCAGGATTTTTCTTAATATGCTGGAATCTTCTTTGCAGTCTACATGATGAGAGAGGGTTCTGCTTAGCAAATGTGTTCAGCCTTTACTGTGTACGGACCAATTAAAAAAAAAGACAACTTTGGAGCCATAGTATTTCTAATACTTAGATATTGAAGGTCAAGAGGAAAACACAAAACAAAACCCTTCTCCATTTAACAAGCTGGAATGCATCTGTTTTCTCCCTGGTTTCTTGGTTGAACTTTCCCAAAATTTCAAAATTATATGTTCCAATATCATGACAGGAGTGTTTCTGTGTACTTCATCATGAGTTTTCTTTCTAATCTGATTGTATTGCAACACACTGCAGTATTAATTGGACTTTGTTTGACCATCTTTCCTTGGCTTAGGCCTAAGACATCCTCAGTATGTCATTTTGAAAAAGGCAAAGAGACAAGCAGAGTAATTTTAAGCCTTTTAATATTAACAGGTACATTCCCAATATTTTGACCATCATGTCTTTTTTTTCGGGAGAGTGTGATGGCTGAAAAGTCTGGAATGTGTCTGTAAATAATCAGTGCCTCACAGTGCTGGGGCTTATCTGCAAGCCTTGCTTGAAGGTGTGTATTCAGTATTTGGAAGCTCTCAAAAACATCTTAATGTCTCATTCCCTCAAAACTACATTTTAGACTGACTGGTCTAGGATATCATATGGACTGTGTATCGCTTTCTGCCTAGGACAATGAGCAGTTCTGTAATAAGGTGTTCTTAATATTTGTTTATGTGTAAAGGCAATATACGTGTCCTGTTTTATAACAAATATATGTCTTTTTTATTATTATTTCCCCCCTACTCCCCCCCACCCCCAGTTCAGGCATACTTTTTTTATATTTCCACCCAAGTAGTCCCGACTTTCTCTCGTGGACCTTCTGTGTTCTATGCTTTATAAGCATCCCTTTTCCCCTGCAAACAAATTAACCAGAAGTTTGAAATTTTACTGTCTCATTTGCTATTGTGTTTAATAAATGCTCTGTGGCTTTAACTTATTCTATGTTAATGAATGAGTGAATAAGTGAAGAATCCTGTCTCCCTCCTCCAAAGGATCAGCTGTGTTGAATAACAGGGCTCTCTCTTCTCCCCTTCCCTTTCCCATCATGTCATTATTTGTTATTGCAAGCATCAACTTTTTGCTTTTGCAGTGTTGAGGAGCCAGAAAAAGAAAGAAATCAGACAGGGATTATTAATGAAGCTAAAACCCTTTATCCTCTCAACAATCTGTTTTTAAGAGCTGCTTTTAATTTTAGAAATGATGCCTCCCATGCGAAAGATGGAGTATCCATGTTTTCTTCTGACTGCTCTGGAGCTCTAATTGCTGGGCAGTGTCAAACTTCTGTACATTTGACCGACATTCCTCAGTCAGCAGAGGTGCCAGTAGCATGCATACAGAAACCAGAATACTAGAAGTGCTTTCACTTGGCTGACGATGGCTATGCACATTCAAACTGGTGCAAGTGCTGATTTGGGTGGTTGATTGCATACATATGCATATCCTTGGAAAAAAACAATGCAGCATAACTGGTCCTAAATCACTGGTGTGTTTCAGATTAAGTGGCAGTAATCAGGAGCTTGCCGGGCATCTTTTTTGGGGGTGATGGGGTGTTCCCCATGAGCACAAGGGGCTCTGTCACTACCCTGTGCAGATTTCCTAGCTTGGCAATGTAGTTTAAACTTCACTGTGGGTTGTGAATGTTGCTCTCACAGCACCGGGGTTTTTTGGTAAGTCTGCCTTTTCCCTAGAGTTTAGTTGAGACACAGCTGACATAAACTGGTCCCCTGTAGACTTGAAGGACCCTTCAAGAACCCGTCTGATACCGAGGCAGACTTTTCAAATACATCATCTGAAGGCTGCTTTTAGAAATTAAAAACTTTGTGTTCCCATAGCACCTCCAGAATAAGTCACATAGGAACAATGTGGGTCATCTTCTCCAATATTTTCCAGAATGGAATGGATAAGAAACAGCAGTTTGTATTTTCTCTGACCAGTAGAAATAAAGAAGTCCCACCTGGTATGTTGATCCTGCTAAAATCTTCGGTGGGAAGAGGAAAAAGAGGAGTTAACCCCTGCTAAGTTCAGCTCATGAAGTTTCCTGAGCACTTTGTCCCCTTCCATGAGCTTTTATCTGAGTTATATCTACTAAGCAAAGTGTAAACCGTAGCAAATGCAAGGTAAAATGTAAGGAGTAACACGGGAATATGAAATAGAAAGAGCCTTTACAACAGTGATAATAATCGAGAGGACAAACTGTGCTTACTATCAGTTTAAGGCTCTGGCATCTGTATCTTCTGTGGGTTAAATAGTGCCCATTTGCAGAGTAAATGTGCTCACTAATGGTGTAGCTCCTACCGAAGCTTCTGAGTAGTATAAGATTAGAGAAAGTCCATGTTAGGGTGGGTACTGCTCTTAATAAGTGCTGAGTCATCATAAAGGAAATTAAAGCAGTAATGAGATGCATTTGAAGATTAAATTATGTGATTCTCTCCACTGTTCTCCAGCAAGGAGAAATTCCAGCAAGGCTCCATGAAGGTGCTGTGGGGTCCTTTATCACCACAGAATGCATCCAGTAAAATGGCAGTGGTGTTAAAGACACATTTGATCATCCCCTCTCTGAACAGTCCTGGGAAAGAGAGTGAACTAATAACTAAAGTAAGCTCTAGAGGACGGCTATTTTTTTCTTCATGTTCAAGATGGGAAGCTCATTTGCCAGAAATAATAGATTAGACAATTTCAAGAACTGAAGCTGTGAGGGAGCTGTTACAATCACTCAGTCTTGCTTGCTTCACCTTCCGGATGCAGCAGCAAGAATCCTGTTTTTCTAGGCACTGATCCATCCCGAAGCCCACCAACCTGTCTATGAAGAGAAGGACAGGATAGGTGGTGGCTCTTGAGTGGTACTCAGACGCGAATTCTTGCATTGTCAAAGCACCTGCAGGCCCTGCTGGCCAAGAGAGTGAGAGATTTACACTGTTAATCAACTACACCGTATCCATGTAGGCAGAGCTAGATGTGAAATAATTGACATTTACTGAGTGGTTTAGATTTAGTCAGTTTCAATGCTTTTCTTGTCTGATTTTTGAGGGCAAGTTGTAGTCTGAAGTGGAGTGCTGTAAGATACAGCAAGGAGCATTGCCATCAGCAGAGATCAATGAAGGATGAAGAGGTCTATTTAATCTAGGAAATGAGTGACTTGGGTCTTTGATCCTATTGCATTGTTGTATTCCCAGAAGGTTAAATTTAGTCCTGCATACACAAATTCTGTTTGACTAAGTTTACTTAGGTTTTAAATATTTGTGGGTTTCTTTTGTTTAGGTTTTCTTGTATAACAAGAAAAAAAACACAACTGTTACCACAAAATTAGGCTGTTGCTGTGTAAGCATGTGTAGCTCTTTTCAGACTTGAGAGCAGAATATGCAAATTCAAACCCAAATGCTTTAAACTTTCATGCTGTATAAAACAAAAGGAAAACACACTCTGACCCATTGTATACAAACCAGCCTCTGAAATGACATAGGGAAATGGCTCAAATTTGAATTAGCAAGAAATAAGTAATGTTTGGCTCAGGTTGCCTATACTACTTCCATTTTCCAGAAGTAAAGAAAATATCGTGCAGCCTAACATGAAGGTGTGCATTTGGTTCAAGATGTAAAAATGTAAGGTAAGCCTTAGAGAACGCGAGGACAAGGCTGAAGTTTCTACTGTGCTGAAAGAAAATATCAGAAAATTCTCATAATCCCTTGTCTAGGAAGGTTAGTTAGGTTAGTTGATTTGGTGTAACATAAACAGAAATCAAAGTGAGAGGGTTTTTTTATTATTTACATTTATCTTAACTGCAGCAAGCCATAGCAGGTGCTAGCATAAGATGAGCTTTGGCACTTCTTGCCACAGACTCACTTCACCGTGTGTCATCAACCACGGGTTTTAAAAGTGCCTGAATTGAAATATGATTTATGACACAGAAAATAAAATCGAAAAAACAGGGAGAGGAAGGAAGTCCCATCAGGGGGCCAGAAGTGCAGCCCTTGCTTCCTTGCACATCTCTTTTCCCCCAGCCACTGCCAGACTCCTTCTCCTCCGTGCGCGGCCCGGGCCGAGCTCAGCCGGGCCGGAGCAGGGCGGTCCCGCACGCCTGCGATGGCTCCGAGACCTCGCCCTAAGCCCGCACTGCCCTTGCGGCTTTTATTTTTGTAATTGTAAATTTCTTTTTTGAACGACCCCTGCCTCGGGCTGAACGGGGGGCGCTCCAGGGGGCGAGGTCGGGGCGGCTCGGCGCTTGCGGGGGCGGCTCGGCGCTTGCGGGAGCAGCGCGCTCGGTGCCGGGGCCGCACCGCAGCTGCTCCGCGGCAGCCGGGCAGGTGCTGCGTTGGCCCTCGGACCGCACCGGCGGGGAGATAGCACTTCTGTAAAAA
>VZTR01013037.1:583016-690608 GCA_013400775.1 Chaetops frenatus | reverse complement strand
CCGGCCCGGCGAAGGCGGCCCCCGGCCGTGCCCGGCTGCGGGCAGGTGCACCTGGCAGGCAGGGCCGGCCAGCCCGTGCGCGGCCACTGTCATGTACGCCATGGCAGGGCTTGGGACCAGCGAGGACAGAGGTAGTTGGAAACTATTTTTTCAGTTGAGGATGGGGGTTCTGAAGGTAGTAGCACCCCTAGCAAAACGTGTTTCATAATTAAAGTCGCGTGGATGAAATTGCCAGGCTATGTAAACACTTCGGCACCTCCTCGCTCCAGTCCAAGACGCTGGCCGCGGCGCATCTCCCGCGGTTCGCAGAGCTCCTCAGCTGTCAGCGGGTTTTCCCTGTAGGCCGAGAGCTCCAGGGGTGCCCAGCGCCTCGGTTGCCGCTGCCCTTCGAGAGGGATGTAAAGCTAGGCATTCCCGCACTATCAGACCGACCCTTCCAGGGGGAACCGAAGTAGCGCACTGGTGGTTTTGTAGTTCATCAGTGTCTTTTCTTGTTGGTTCTTCAGAACAAACGTCAAAATAAAACTCAGCGGTCCATAACACATAAGTTACAGGTGGAGATTAAGAAAAGAATTGTTGCTCCAAAGCTATAAACATTTCCTATGGATGAGCGAGGGCACTGACATGAGGAAAGCTAAGCAAGTGAATAAAGGTCTGTGAAGTCTTGTAAAAGGAGATACGTATTCAGTCTGTTTTATACAGCAGGCAGTCACAAGGATTTGTCGATTATCGGCGCGGGTTACTGTTCTGGCTATAGATTCTCTTTAAAAGCAATGTGGTTTACAGACTAAGAATTTTATGTTGTTATTTGTCATGCGTACTATCCAGTTGATGATGCAGTAAACATTAAACCCTGGGTTTTTGTTTGTATAATAGCTCTTTTTTTATTGAGTCACCTTATGACGATGTAATAGGGGAGGTATAATACTGTAATCATACCTTTTCCATGTAGTTCTGTTTTCCTTCAATTTATTAGACACTAACATATTGAGGTTAAACAGTTGCCTCAATTGTATTTTGTTCTAGGTAGCAATCTTCTGTGCAGAGTACAAAATATACGTACATTTTGCATCTCATGTTGAAAAAGTAAAACATTATAGTACAGTACAATGTAGTTATAAAAATGTGTTCTAATAGTTTATAAGGCAAGAGGATGAAATAGTGTATATATTGGAAATACACTGCATTCATTGTATCACCTCTATTTAATGGGGCACTCTTAATCTCTTCAGTTTTAACCTCTTTCAAGCAGAGTGAGGGATTGAGCCCTGTCTAATCTTGCAGGACAGCACACTGAAGTGGTTTGTGGAAATGCTCTTTAGATGCAATACAGGCTTCACAGGGCTGAAGTCTGAACCCTGATCCTGACTCTGTCACTTGTTTTAAATATTGTGACATTCAGTGACAATTCTTCTGTTTCTCTCAGAAGTAGGCTAATTGTTATCTGGTTCATGGGGTTGTTGCGTAAATTAATGTTTGTGGAAGACCTGGGAGAGTGCCATATGAGGGATTTCAGATAGCTGGCTTGTGCCTCTCTGTCAGTGCTCTGGGGATGTACCCTATGTAGCCTGTTGAAACAGGATAGTTTTGCTTTCTTAATGTTCCAGTACTGTTATAGAATAGGTTTATTGCCTGGAGTTCAACAGTTACTGTATTGTTTGCTTGGTCTCTATCCAGATATGCAGCCAGGATCTCTAACCTAACTTGCTAATAGCATTTATAAATCACTTTCACGGAGAAAAGGTGGGGCGGTGTTACCAGATTTCCAGGCAGCTCTGAAACTGTGTTAAGAGGAGTAGTTCTCTTACTGTTAAACAAATGTTCTACGGAAGATAATCTTTGATTCTCTTAATGGTCCGTTTAAGTTGAAGAACGTCCTCAGGTCCTCATTTGAAGCTCTGTTTGCCTGCAGAAAAGAGCAGTTGCTTTATTTGGAACAAATGTTATGGCACTTTCAGTAGGCTGATTTCCCACATTTAAAGTCAGTCCGAGATACAGACCTGAGATTAATATGATTATTCTTTTTACTTAATTTTTTAAAATACCATTATCTACACACTATTAGATACTCTCTTAGAATGTGGTAATTAGAAACTGGGAGAAGAAGGAATAAAAGGGCGAAACGCATTTTAGCAAAATAGTAAAAGCTAAGGAAAAAGTATCTGTGATCACTGTGCAGTACAATGACAAGTAGTAGATAGGTCCCAGTGTAGTTAGAGCAGTCTGATACAATATCTTGATGTGTTTTTTAGTGAGACACAGGCTGTGTGAAATGAACTGTTCTGGATGGGCAGCAGTGTCTGAGAAAAGTTTGAAACCAGGCTCAGGACAAATCAAGTACCACTGAGAAGGATGCATCATTTGGCTTCACCTTTTCAATTATGTTGTTACTTGGGGATTTCTGTGTTTGTTTTTCAGTTGTATGAAAAATAAACCAGTTTTGCAGCTCAGGGTGTTTCTGTGATAGTGGTCCCCAAGTAATTACACAATGTTTTGTAACCATAACCGTGTAATGCTACATAAATCTGTTTAACTTCTTCTGGTCCAGATAGTAAAGAAATGGGGTTGCCCCCAGTTATTGTCTAGGTAAAAGACTGCTTTAATTTACCCTTTTACTTTGGGCTTTATGTGATGTTGAGCCCCTCTAATGAGATGCTTTGTGCCTCGATTTTCACTGACCTTTTCCTTCAGGAGAGTAGTTTTGCCAAGCTGAGGTCAGTCTTGGCTGCTCCTCCTCAGGATGAGGAAACTGTCCTGATGGCACAGCTCTCCAGAGCTCAGGTACTTGCTCGCTCGTAATGGGTGTAATTCAGACGTCAGGAAATGCGAGCATTTGAATGTCCCAAGGTGTTAAACTGCAGATTTCAAGAAACACAGTCTCAGTTTTGTTCTACCCGGTACGTTTTCACTATTCACTATTTCACACTATGTGTGTCACTATTGCCAGGTATACTCCCTATTGCCTGTTAGTCTGTGATGGCAGTGACAGATGATCTTGTCCATTCTCTTGCCAACACAGGTTGGGCCTTGTACTCTTTTAAACCTCACTTTATGTACTTTAGCTGATGGAGCTTTGAACACTTTCCTTTGCAGACTATTTCATAGATTACTCAGCTTCATAAAAAAAGTTGTCCAAGTTTTGCTATTGCTCACCATCTCCCCATGCACAGCCCACATATTTAATTTACTTCTGTTTGCTTCTGTGTTCGCATCTGCCCTTGCAGTTTTTCTTATTTAGAGTTATCAAAAGGAAATGTGATCTCGTGAGTTCCTGATGAACGATCTGTTGAAATCAGCTGTTTAGCACATGCTTATGGCATGTTAACATTAAGCAATTTGTATTTACGTTTCAGCACCACAACTTCAGGCACTTCATAGCTTGCAGGTCATCTTGAACGGTCCTGGTCACTCATACCCATCCTACTTTGGTTTTACCCCTTCTGTTTCTGTACTCACTGCCCCTTCTGCGTTTCTGCAGACGTCTGGCTTTCCTACCAGAGGGTGGCCCAAGGGTACAGGGATGAGGAAGGCAGGCTGCATGCCTGCCCTCGGCTCTCCCTTTGCCTGCAGTGACATGGGGCAGAGGCTGGGCAGAGCCTGGCCAGCTTGGGAACACTCGACTTCTGCTGCCCAGCTCCTCTGGTTTCATCTCGATAGAGCCAAAGTATTGTGGCTCAGTGAAGACTGAATGGCTTTTGCTATGGGAATGGTGTGCAGTGTGAGTGCCTCCCAGTGTGTACCATCCTCCCAAAGTGATCTGGGCATCTGAGGGTTTGTGTTTTCCAGGGGCTTGCTCTGCTTGTGTTTAGCACTTAGCCCTAGAGGAAGTTAAAAATCTGTCAGTCCTTCGTAAACACAATCTTTGTGCTGTGTCTTTTTCTCTTTATCTTCTGATGTCAAGCATCTTCTGTCACATTTATCTTGTGTGGGTCATTGGGAATGTCTTCCATATTTTAGGTACTCTGCTAATACCAGTTTTGGGTTTATGCTGTGAATTCAGGAGATTCATCATGCGTATCAAAAATTGATTTCTCTGTATCTTTCTATAATATTTTTTTATTGTGATGGATTCATAAACATTAAGTACTTTTGTTTTCAGGCTCCAAGAAGGAGCTGCTGTTAGGTGTGGTAGGGGCAGAAATCTTCAAGCATTTAACTTTTTGCTATTATTAGGATAAACATTAGAGTAAGGAAATGAGCAATACAAAGGCAGATTGTATTTAAAAATAATTCAAATACACGGAATGGTTTTATTCCACTAAAGCTATTTGTGAAATCCTATTGTGTTAATTACTCCAATATTCATAGTGACATGTATATCTTAATAGTTGTAAATACTTCTAGTAGCTGGCACAAGGTTTTCAGAGCCCTTCTCTTAAATTAAGAGAAAGTGCAAGTATGGATATTATGCATCTGGCAGGGTTTTTTTCTCATTTATCATTCTTGTGCTCAATTTGCTTAAAAAGGCAATATAATAAAGTAGTTATCTGGTGAGGATAAAACCTTGACTGCTTATATAAGATAAACAACTTCTTTCTTACATTTGCAGAGCTACTTTTCATGGAGACTCTTTCTGAAGTCTTTAAAATGGGAAACTATTTTACTGTGCATTTGGAAAGTAGCTTAGTAAAGTACAGTAGGCCAATTGGCTGATAAATAACTAGTGTTACAAAGTAACACACTTAATTATGCTCTTTACTTCTTGAGCTCAAATCTAATTATGATTTTGGTTCTTTCCTCTATGACTTTATTTAGGTCTAGAAAACTTAGCTGAAACAAACTCTGCCATAATAAATTTTGATTAAATGGGCATATTTAGGCCTGAAAGCAGTTAGACTTATAATTTAATTTACTTGACTGTTATTGCAAAGCATTTGGAGTTGGATAGCGTCTACATTATGCTTCTCTGTCCATTGCTTTACATGACACAGCAAGTATTCAATATTTATTCTATAGAAACTCATCAAATGTTTTGCCAGACAAGAAGCAAAGTTGCTTTAGTTGAATTTTTATGTCTGATCTTTAGTCAGAGAGGTGCCCTGGTCTTGACCCTTCCTCTGTGTGCTAATATGTGGAATCAGCAGTTTTCTTTGATTTAGGGGAATGTTTAGGGTGTTGCCTTCAAGAAGATTGTCTGAAAAATTCAGAAACTTCACACATGCTTTATGTTAGCCTGTGTGTGGACGATTTATACTGGCTTTTTGCAGCTTTATGAACAAATTCTGTGCATCTGGGTAGGAGGAAAAGCCACTTTTTAATTTTGTTTGTGCTCTCAAATAGGACAAACCCAGGGTCATACAGCTCCTTAGTGGTTTTGATTCCTAATGCAAATATGTTGAACCACCCCCCAAGTTACACATGCTGCTTTGTTCTGCTGTGTGTGTATTTATGCATTGATTTGCTTTCAAACTAACATTAAGTAGGATGTGTTTTAATCTCAAGTATTTGTGGAGAATCTGTAGAACCAAACTGACTATTTGGTCAAAGAGATTTCAGCAACATATTGGCGTTTCCAACAAGAAACATCTCTCAAACTGCATCTTGCCTGTGCCTGGCTATTCCTCCAGTCCCTACTTCTTGAGGCATGTCCCTAAATCCCAGCTGTGACCTGCATGAATGAAACCTCCAGGCCAGCATTTGGACAGACTGTAAAGCAGGAATTTGATGGAGAGAACAACCGGACTTTTATGGGATTTGGCTGGGATTTGTTTCCTTGGTTTTTTTTTCATATATACGAGTGAATAGTGATGAATGCAGAGTCCTACACGGCTCTCTGTTGCCTGTCTCATTCTTTAAATCCTCCCACCCCCCACAGAAATTATTAATTCCTGGTTGTTTTCACCTCCTTCTCCACAGCCCTGGCAGAACAGAAGATTGGAGCACTGGAACATCCCTTTTTATTTGGATATGAAATATTGTGTGCATTGAACTGCTTCTGCAAATAACGATACTTTCACACTAGCATTTTGGAGCTAGAAGAGTGTGAGCAGTTTCTTTTTGTTTCAGGAAATTGTGTTATCTAAGGAAAAGCTAAAATTAGAAGTGATATGGGGAGCGTTGTGCATGGTGACTTTTTTTTGTGGGGGGGAGGGTGGTGTGGTTGGATTTGGGGTTTGTTTTTTTTCAAACAAAGCAGCTCTCCTAATGGATGAATCATGTGGGTGTAACTTATGGCACTTGATAGCAAGCAGTCTGTCTGAAGGTATATGTGTAGTAAGATTACTAGGATCATTTAGAAATTATTTGGAACTACTGAAAGGTGAACCTAATCTATTGTAAATATTTGTTACTCATTATCTAATGTATCAAAATATATTTGGTTGGAATTGGGCAACTTGAAGTAAGATATAAAGTGCAAATTTCAGACAATGGGCTACCAAACCCTGGAAAAGCTGCAGATGCAGTTGGTGAATACTTTCTGTAAAAACAAGTATTTTCTTGGAAAAAATTTTTCCAGAGCACAAAGGAAACAAGAGCTAGTATTCTAGTTTTAGCAAGACTAAAATGAAGGGATCAGGTTGAGAAATTGTCAAGACACATGGAAACTGCTGATTTGGCTTCATTTTTTAAGGTTTCCTGCATTGCACTATGTTGTTAATTGAAAACCAGATGTTTTAAATTCATTTGAATGAGACTCAAGTAATTATTAGTCTCTTGTTAGTTTAAAATTTTTTTTCTTTGTCTTTAATTACTGGTGGGTTGGGGTTTTTTCCCAGATTTTTGCTGTAACACACATACATGTGTCTGGTTTGCTGGCTTGACCTCAGTCAGATTCCTGTTTTCCTTTCAGGAGAAATCTTCACATTTATCTGCTATACCAAAATATTAGGTATTCCTTTTACACTGTTTACAGGGCCCTCATCACTTAATGCCTTGAGCCCAAAACAATCCCTGTCTTTCAAAAACTGCAATTGCTTAGACAAGTTACCAGGTCTGATGAAAACTCTTAGTCGTTGCTGGCTTGGGTTAGGCAGGAAGTGTGACTTGGCAATGACAAAGGTCTTCTCTAGCTTTGGTTATGTGAACAGCTTTTTAAAGACTGTAGTATAATTGAAAACATAGCAATGAAGGCCCTCCATAACCCATCACTGGCTCCTGACACAACAGACAAGGAAGTCAAAATATGGGAGAGATGAAAACAGCATGTTTACAGAATTTCTGACTTGTTCTCAAAGGACTGATAATTTCAGAGCCATGTTCTTGAAAACCTGCCTGCATATGCTGAGAGATAGAAATGTTTGCCTTTCCCAGGAAAACTATTGCTTTAAGTAGCAGATATAATATCATCTTGAAATGTAGTCATCCCAGGTGATATCCACCTTTGGCCTAGTACATGTGTTTTCTTGACGTATTCAGCTTCTGAATCCCTTATGTATGTATGTTATTTAATACACAGAAGGTGGTTTGCTGAATGTTTAAGAACCCAGTTCAGTGGCCTATTCTTCCTTTCTTAGAAGGGAAAGCTGGTGCTCATTTATTGTGTCAGAGGCCTTATGAACTGTTTTAATCTGCATGGAAAAAAATCCATTAAGGGCTCATGATTTTGGTGGAAGTTGTCTGATGGTGTTCAAAATTTACTGTGTAATATTTTTGCTTTAAGATATATTCATGCCTTTGCAAGATAAATACTTGCTTACGTAATAAGCTGAAGCTAGTATGAAGTGGGATGGTTATTAGGCAGCTTTTATAAAAGTGGTGGAAGTATACTCTGAAGAACATTCCTTGTATTTTGTTTCACCATTAGGATATCTAAGGTATTTACTGCCATAAAAGGTGCTTAAACTCTTGGTATCACAGCTTGTAGTCGTTTGCACTTGCATTTGTATGATAAACTACAAAGCAATCCTATTCAGCCATTGTGTTTGGGACATTCTCTGGCTGCTGTTGGTCTTCAGGCCCTGTCTGTTCATTCACAATTGTGTCACCCTCTCTGCCAGTAAATTCTAGGTATTATTGGGTACTTATTGTCAAAATACGTCAAAGATCTTTAAGACATTAAGAAAACCACCCCACTCTGTGTTTCTACACTTGTAAATGAGGAATGTTGCTAGGAATGTGCCCAGCTTTTAGCCATCTGTGCAATTTGTATCCAAAAATCGTTGCAAATAGCAAAGTGTCTTCTGAGATGATAAGCATTGTGGTTCCTGGTTAGATTTTTGTATGGCATTATGATGAAATAACAAACTCCTTAGCTGATGGCAATGACAGTATCTTCAGACTCTTAGGTATTTATGGTGAGTATCGACTTAAAGCTGATAGGAAGTTTGCTTAGAACAAAAAAGGCTTTAGAATGGTCTATGGAATGTCAGCATCATATGTGGATGTGTGAGAAGAAATTCAGTATTAAGTGGCTTTATCATGCCACAACTCCTTAGGCAATATTTTTCTGGAATACAAATACAGTGACCAGTTACTCCACTCCAGGAGTTTTTTTGAAGGCCTCAGTTGTCTCCACTGTGTTTCATAACCTGTGAGAGAAGATTGCAAATTGGTGACAGTGCTTTTGGTATTCTCTTGTAGTTTTTGCCAGATGATTCTTCTGGAAAAGCTACATTTGTCTAATTCAGTGAAGGTAGAGAGACTTTGGGAAAGGGTAAGCATTTTGGAATAGCCTCTGCGTATTGCCTTCACAGTAAGGTCTTTGGAAAAACAGCAATGCTTTGCCTACTGCTGGCTTTTCCCATTCCTCCTCTGTTGCAAAGGAAAACCATGACAAATGTGGCTCTTGGTTTATTTCTTCCAGTTATCCCCATATTGACCTGGGAGACACATTTCCCATTGTCCTGTAATGTTGTCTTGCACATGGAAGAATGCAGAGAGTTGGAATTTGCACATGGGATGGCTGACTTTTGCTTGCAGAGGAGGAAACCAATGCCTCATCTAACCAAGACAGATGATGATGCTTGGTCTTTCTTACGCTTTTAAGGGAAGGTAGACATTTGGGGATGTTGACCCCCTTTATTGCTTAATGCAGCACTTCTATGTGTGTGATTAGGTGGAAGATGTCTCATGTCACTGAGGAAACATAACCTGGTTCGGCTGCGGGTGGGCTGTTTTTGTGCTGCAGCTGTAAGATTATCAGTTCATGTTAATAAATCTGGTTCTTGGGTTTTTTCCCCTGTGAATGGTTTGAAGGATATGTTTATTGCCATTACTAATCAGAGGGACATTTTTATGGGAACATCCTTTCTGTGCTCAGAGTTGTCTTAACGCTTCTACTGGCTTTTACGTAACAGCAAAGCCGTATTTATGTTCCCAGTGATTCACAAAAGGGGACTATCCCGTTCGCTTAGGCATGTGCTGGCTTGAAAATGAAATAGAAGCAAGTGCAGATATCTTGAGGGAAACTTAATGCTGGTGTTTCGAAACAGTCATTATTTCCCATTTAAGAAAAACCAACCCCCCAACCCTACTTTTGTTTGTCAGCTGCATGACTGGCCCGAACAAAGCCGCTCGGGCACGGGGACCTGGGCCAAAGCGCAGTGAAGCTGAATAAAATCATGTTTTGGATTCTGTCTCTTGGGCTTGTTCGCCACCCTCAGTAGAGCTGGCTGTGAAAGTCGCGTCTGGTTGCTGACCTGGCTGCTGAACAACAGCTTCAGCAAGTGGGTCTGGCCTCTGCAGTTGCTTCTCCTGTCTTCTTTCCCCTCCACACCCTCTCCAAAAGCCCTTTGCTTGGCTTGGCTCTTTGTTCTGCTGGGTACTCAGGGCATTGCGTTGATAATGTAGCCTGGACAGTGTGGTGTGACTGATCACTGTAGTTATCCTAGCTCGCCAGTCTGGAAAACTGGGATGGTAGTACATCCTTCCTTCCACCCTTTGTGTGTCTTATTTATTTAACGTGTAAACTTTTTAAAATAGGGACTTTCTATTCCTATGCCTAAGACAATGCTGTAGACATGTTGGCAAGAAGCTTGTAGGATAAACCTAACTTGAAAATACTTTAACAGGGGATTGTCAAGTGGAAGGAGTTTGGTTATCTCTCACTCTTATATTGCCTGGTTAATTGCTTTCTTTACTGCACCACTCCATATTATCCCTCAATATGTAGGTTACACCCACGTGCTGATGGGTGACCTACGCCTTCATTTGCTTCACCTTTGAATTTGTCCCTCCTGTCATATAAGATCCGTGTGCAATTTAGATGCCCGAAGCAATTGAGAAGGTGGGGTGTTGGCGGCAGCAGGGGATTGCAACACCCTGAAAGCATCTCAGAGAAGATAAAACCCCTTATTCTTTCAGATTTCATCATGGAGCAGGCAGGTGAGCAACCCATGGGGCAATGAGAGTGAAAAGGAGGGTTTGACCATCACAACAAAACCAGTCTTTTCTGCGAAGGGGGAGTCCAGCCAGGTTTCAGCCAGAAATCATTTGCTCTCAGTTTCTTTGAACTGAGAGCTGTTAAGAATGCAGAACAGTGCTGACATACAGGGTTAATGTGACATGGGTTTAGAGGTCAGCATATGCAATCTCATTCACAGAGACTGAAGCCTGTGGATCTTCATTCAGTTAAGGCTTCTCTTGCATATGGGTGCCAGAGGGGGCCTGAAGACGGAGCCCACACAGTGTTTAGTGTAAAGAAGAAACAGTGAGAAAAGCTTAACATTTTAGACAGACTTGGCAGCTGTGTGCAGAGGCCCTGAAGAAGATAGTGCAAGAAGCCGTGTTATCTGTATAACACCACTTGTGTCCCTTTGCCTGCCAAATCTTAGGACAACATCCCCCGCCCCTCAAACCTAAATGTCACTGTAAACACAGTGTAACTAAATTCCAGCTTCTCTAAAGTCAAATATGAAGCAATGAACCAGAGTGACCAGCACTATTGCTTTCTGACACTTTTAAAAATAAGTACTTTAAAAGAAGCAGACAGCAAATGGTGCTTATTCAAATAGGGGCTTTTCAGAGCTCTTCTAACCTGTGGAATAAAATGAGCAGGGAGCAAAGTCTGCACTGCAGGTCACAGTAGGGATTCTGGGTGGAGTGATGGGTAATGTGGAGCAGAAGTCCACCTAAAGGCAGAGCTGAAAGAGGAAGAGCGCCTAACCCCTGACCTGTTAAAACTTTTTAAAGAAGAAACATTGCTAAGGTGAAGTCATTATAGAGCATTCCTTCAGAGGGAGTCATGTGATGAATAAAGTGCAAATATAAAATGATTTCACATTATATTGCATTTCGAGTAGGTTACAACCATGGAAAGAGCCTACTGAGTCATTTTTTGAGCTGTGTGCTCCTGTTGATGTCTTTTCCTGAGTTTCTCTTTGTACCTTAATTAACAGTTGGAGTGCTCTGGCTTTTGTACCAAAAAACCTCCATGTCCATAATGTCTAGAACTTTTATCAAACTGGAGTTCAGTTCCTGCCTCAGACTTTTGGGTACTGTTTTGTGAAAATGCCTTTTAGGAAAATAAAATGTCAGCTGTGTGTGATACAAACCTTCATCCCTCTTAAAAGAGGGTTTCATGATCATTTCACTTCAGGTCTTAGCTGGTGGATTAAGCAAATGAAATACCTTTGTAAGGTATGAGGAAAGTAAAACAAGCATCTGTTCTTGTACCGTTACTTGTATAGAAAGTCAATTCTGATTTACACTTGTAAGAAGGAATATTTGGTGGGGAGATGTATTTCAGTGCATTCTGCCCATATCAGATGTTTTTGTGAAGCTGTAGAATATGAAATCACTGTACTGAAGGAAAATAAAGAGAATGCCTCAACCTAGAGATATACTTGCTACTGAGAGTCAAAACGCCTCCCTCCTCCACCTCAGAGGAAGTAAATTGTGCTTGTGGTTGTTGGTATATTATAGTTTGCTGTAGCTAAATATGAATTGCATATCGGAAGTTTGGAGAAGGATTATAGCTCAGTGAACTACTTGGAAATCAAAAGAAATTTTAATAGATGATGAGACAGTGATTAGATGAATTATCCCTCTCTAGCTTGTTTCCTTAAGGGATCAAGGTTTACATGGTTATAGTGTATCTACCTCCATTTCTGATAGAGCTGTAAAGATCTCAAGGATATTAAATACCTGAGAGTAGGTGTTGTAGTGGCTACAGGGGAAGAGTTGCAGCCACAAGCGCATTTCCCTGTAGAGATGGAAGACTTCCTATGGCTGAAGAAGTCCAGGTGCCACCCAGCTACCTGCTTGCACCTTGCTGTGCCACAGGTTCCAGGATCCACCAGGAGGCTGCAGAATCTGGAGAAATGTGTTTTTGCTAGTGCCCTTGTTGGCACAACAGCTTGTTGCTTTTCTAGCGTGGTTCACTAGTTAACCCTTGTGGTGTTTTAAAAACTTACTGAGAGATATTTGCCTTGCTATTTGGCAGAAATAGATACAGATAAAATGCTGTTCCTTATTCTGGCTGTTTCTGAGTGTTTCAGTGTGCTTAGACCTTACTGGTTTTGGATGAAGAAACAGCTGTGCAGTTATGATTAATACTAACACTCAATACTGTGGGCTATTGTAGACTGGCCACATTAAAACCACCAATGTATACTTCACTTGGGCCTTCCGAAGTGCAGCTAGACTTGTTTCTGCTGGACAGGAATCTGACTTCAACTGGAGAAACAACTGCATTTCTCAACAGCTATAACTCTGGATCTGGCTGCAGAAAGATCTGTTTTGGTTGGAGAGGCCCAACTGTGTGTGTGCTGGTGTTGATTGTCAGGGTTATGATTAATTTTGGGCATTGTTATACTGGCAGTAGCAATGATGGCATTGTCACCACTAACATTTTCGCTTTCCTGTGCTGTTGCAGTGCTTGTTTAATTATTTTTGCAAAAGCAGTAGGTTATGGGAACCTTTTCATGTGCAAACCGTGTTGGAGGCAGGAATGTCCTATTAAGAGCTGCATATTTTTGTTGTTCCCATAAGTAAAGGTAATGATGAAAACTTTTAGAATTGGTTCATGGGCTTTGGCAATTGGTATCTACTGAAGATCTCTTACACTTCTCAGAATCACTTGCCCCAGCTGAGGCAGTACTGCTGTTTGGTTTTTGTTTGTATTATGTATTTGCTGGAAGGAGAGTGCTATTGTGTGTTTTTTGAGAGTGATTACAAACATAAAATAGATTCTCTTGAGAATGCTTTGTCTACTCTCATCACAATTGGTAATTGTTTTGTGTTGTGTAAGACTCTGCATGCTGTGCTTCTTATTTGGCAGTGTGTGTGTGTGAACCTAAAACTGGATTTCCACCTCCAGCATTTTATCATTGATGCTTTAAAGGTGAATCCTGGAACAAAGCAAAAAACCTCTCTGAACTCATGTATTCCTAGACAATGAATGTTTACCAAATTAAGGCCAATTTTTTCAGTCATTTTGGAAATCAAGCTTGCCGTGTTTTAATGGATGTCTTCTCCAATTAGGATCTGTGTGAGGTAGCTTTCAAAAATTAGAAAAAACCACTCAACCCCCAAAACAATTACTTTTGACATTGAAGCAGACTAAAATAGTATAGTTATGTGCAAGGTGGGTGTCATCGTTTTGCACCAAGTGTATTTTCAGAGGTCATTCCAAAATGCCAAGGGAAAAGGAATCCATAATTCTCACATATCCTATTAGCAGAGAGCCCTGAGGTAGAGATGGGCAAGATGCGTGGAAAAAATGAGGCTTCTGCCAAACGTTTTCTTTGTAGGTCACTTATTGTAGTTGAAATTACAGGGAGCGTAAGAGCAAGTGATCTATTAGCAAAGCCATGAAAATAAACCATTTGCCACTTCTAACAAGTGTTGGACCAAAATATGCCTCAAATTTTAAAAATAAGTGAAAACTTGGAGAAAAGCAAGACCCAGGTTTATCTGCATTTCATCAGGTACATGGCGTCCTGGAACGCAGCCCACTGGCAGAAGCATGGGGAGTGTTATCCTTTGCAGCACTGGGAATGTTCTCCGCTGAATTTGGCGCCAATGACCGAGCTTTGCTTGTTAGCTGAAGTTCACACAGACTCCTTGCCAGGCCTGCCCAGAATGCTGTCTCCTCTGACTTCCTGTGGTCTTGCATAATATTTCCTTGCTTCTTGTATAACTGCGGCTCATTCTGGTCACTGCCCAGTTTCTACGGTCGACTTTTTAAAAGGCCAGTCCTGCAAACGTGCAGCTGAGCCATGTCAGTGCAGGAGGCGTCGCGGTGGTGACGCCAATGGAAGCACCCTTCCACGGGGAAGCCGCCGGCAGCGGGGGCGTATGTCAGTGCCCACATGTCTGAAGCCTTTAATAAAGCTGGCTGCGGCAGCCTCGTGACGAGATAAGCGTGAGGCACGACTTCAGATTGACTGCACCTTTGAAATAAGTGCCGCTGTTGCTCTGATTTCTGTAACAAGTATTGGTGCTAATTAAGGATGGGGGAGGCGCCCAATGAAAGCGTATTTTCAGAGCACTCTGAAATTCCTGTTGTTGCTAATAGCCCCTCAGTTAAAAGTCCTTACATTTGCCTTGAAAACATGCTCTGGGTATCCAGACTGTTAAAGACAATGATAGGAATTTCAGGAAGGAGTTTCAGAAAATAGTATTTTTGTGCTGGTGGTCTTTACTGCTTCCACACAAGTCTTCTGCAATTGTCTCTGGTTAAAATATGCATTAGTTTTGCATTACTGTTGAAGCAAGTGTATTTAATAATGTTTACCATTTGCTAGCCTAGATTATTTGTATGTGTTTTGAAAGTGTATTTCATAGCAGCTTGTGCCATGTCACTGCATTTATGCTGATTATTTTCTAAATATTTGTGTTTGTACGTGTAGTTATATGTAGAACGCTGTGTGTACTTACAGAGCTTTGTCAGTAACTCATTTTCAGAAAGATGTTTGTCTAACTTGACACTTTCTACACAATTTAAACACAGTTTTCAAACTGTTACTCATATTCTTTGGCAAACCTGTTCCTGGCATGGCTTTGAAAAGCTGAAGAGTAGAAGACGACAAAATAGTCACTTCAGTATGTTTGTAAACTTACTTAAAAGACTGTACGGATTTTTTCTGTTATAGCTCCCAGGTCATGTATCATCTTCCAGTTAAATACTATCTGCCTTGAAGAAACACAAGAATCATTTTAAGGGACAGCATTAGAATTTACTGAGTCATCACAGTTATGTGAGATTCTGTGTAAATTGTCTCATACCATCATCTTTTCCATGAATCCAGGTTATCCAGTTGTCACAGTTTTTCTTTGACATAGAAAAAGTTGTTCTGCCTACACATGGCTTCTTGCAACACAGTCTTTTAAGCTGACTAATTTAATGGAAAAGAAACTTCTACTGGTTAATATGTGTTACAAGGCAGCTTTCTTGGTCATTTAAAAGTGGTTTATTACCTTGTATTCTTAGGATTAACATTTTAATGGCTACAGTCCAGCTAATACCATGCTTGTAGCATTGTCAGAGTAGTAGAGGGATGATACTACTAACATCTAGCAAACCATTTTATAGCATTGGGAGTACCAGTACCTCCTGGGGGTGTGTAGTGGTTTCATGTGTATTACATATACTGCATTTTTGACAGGTGGATGCAAAGCCAGAAATCCTAGTATGGCTTGACCAAACAGCTCTAGCAGCATGGTTGCCAGATAAACCAGGTTGACCTCAACATGTTTTGACCAATGATGGAGAAAAGCAACAAGCTTGCTCGTCAGTGATGGGTTTGGAGTCCTGGATAAGCCATACAAATATGAATTGTATGGTCGCAGTAGACTGATGCTGGGGTTGGCCCTAAGATTAGGGGAAAAAACATAAAAATTACAAAAGGTATTGGGCTGAGCACTGCTTAGCCAGCTGGAGAACACAGCTCACTGTCAGTAAAGATGGATTTTTTTTCTCCAAATGGAAGCAGTTAGATATTTTAGGACCTGACAGTCCATTTCTTTTAATAAGTATATGCCCCTCCTGTGTAAATAATTTTAAATTATTTCAGAAAAATTGTTTTAGCTTATAAAGTCAGAGCTAGACATTTACTCAGCATATAGAATAACAAGATTTAGAAACTGGTTCAAAAAAGATGGGCTAAGCCTTAGTCCTTCTTCAACCATTGTTAAAAAGGCACACATGCTTTCTGAATCCAAATGTAGCCAAGCGTTGGAGAGATCCATGGTCACATGGGCCTGTTCTCTTTTCTTTTTTCTCTGATGACTTAGAAATGTGCAAATGGGCACTGCAGAAGGTTTGAGGGCTTTATCCTCAGCTGTACAGGCAGACAGATGCCCGCTGCATTCAGCGGGAGTTCAGTAAACAGCTTAGGCTTGTTCACTGTTATACATGCCTAAATGTGGGTCTCAGTCAGGTAAACACGCGTGTAGCTGTACGTGTTAATCTGCTTTCAGAGCTGGGGAACACCCTGTGCCCCCCGCGTCACTGCCGACACGGCCACGTCTGGAGCTTCATGCAGGCGTGTGCTAAGGACGCCGCTGGCCCATCCAGCCTGTGTCCTGCCGCAGGAGAGGAGTGATAGGTATCTCTGCCGGCACAGCAGCCTCCGTCACTCCGCTTTTGGTGCTCCGAGATACTGCTCTACTCGGAAGGATGTGTTAGGGCAGATGCACGCTTCCAGAATGCCTGTGCTCACAGATAAAGGCAGGAGGGAGCAGCTCGCCTAACACTGGGTGTTTTCAGCCTGCATGCCTGCCCCTTCCTGAAGCTGAAGAGCTTGCTCCGTGTTTCTTAGGCTGAACTTTTAGAGGAGCAGGAATAAACTTCTCATCTGGGGAAGAGTCTGTATAAAGGCTAGCTGGGAACAGCAGAAATGCTCACAGAGCCAAAGAGCAGTAGAGTGCTTTTCATAAGCTGTATGTTGCAGCTGGCAAAGTGGCAACACCTGTGAACCTCTTTCACAGACAGCGTGCAGGGAGGAATGAGAGACTTCTAATGCAGGTATTGCTGTTGAGAGAGAGTTGCTGATATTTATTTCAGTCTATTCTTATAATTTAAAGTTTTTTAATGGCACTTGCCCAGAGGCTGTAGTCTGTCATCAGGGAAAGCCAACCTTGTGACATTACAACAGAACACGCCATGTCTCATGCAGTGTAACTTGAATGCTGTCATTAGGGACCTGTGCACATGAGGAAATGCTGTAGGTGTGTAACAACAGTTTTAATGTATTCTATAAAATCTGGTCTCATTAAGTACTGAGGACCTCAGGAGTTTTGGAAGAGCTTCTCCTACTGCCTGATGTAGTAATTCAGTATACTTAGCCTCTTAGAGGATAGGTCTAATAGCAACAATTAGTATGTTTGTATGTTTAAGTATGCTTAAAAAGCTTAAATGGATGTGGTTTGAAAAAGTAAAATGAAAGAACAGTAAAATTAGCATTAAAACCCAGCATATGCTATGGTGAGGAAGTGTAGTCTCAGCCATGCTACAAAAAATAGAGATCTAAAAAGGCGCCTGGTTGACAGAACTGTCAGAACAAGCAGAAGTTAATAGTAAATGTTAACTGTTGCTAATGGTGTTTTGATATTTTTGTTTGAGTTTTTCAAAGCATTAGGGTATGATGGGGATGTGAGGCTGTGCAATAAAAATTATGAAAAAGCACCTTTTCAAAATTTCAAAAAGTCCCATAAAGAACAATGAGATCTTATGTAGTGTTCACACTTCAGTTTCTCTGAATAGGAAAAAAACCCCCAATTTTTATTTGTTTGCTTTAATAAGTATGGGAACATTTTTGAAAAAAGAGCTTAATGCAAAGGGAGGTTTAACAGAGGACAAGAGGCACACTTTTCTTCTGCTGTTGCTAGAGAACCTGCAGGCTTGGCGGGGTTGCCTTTTGGGCGGAGGTGGCGTTTGTAGCACGGATGATGCCTGGGGGCTGGGAAGGAACTGAGGGGCTCTGCCCTTCCTGCGGAGGGAGCTCTGTTCAGCAGCTTGGCTCTCTCCTGGGGAGACTGCCATGCTGCCAACCCAAAGGGAGGGCTGGCAGGACAGGACCAGGAGCTCTGAAGGCTGATGAGCAGTTCAGCTCTTGAGTGTCATGCTGGCTTACTGCAGTAGGCAGTTTCAAAGGGGTGTGTGCTGGACTTCAGTCATCAAAAGCACCCCTAGCCACGGCTGGAGGTTTGACTGAAACTTGCTCAGGGCAAGGAGGCTGGGAGAGCGTTTTGGGGAAGCATCTCTGCTGGCTCTGTCCTTCTTGAAGTGTCTGCTGATTGAAGGGAGCTGATGGGAAGATGTTGGGCTACATCAACCTCTCACCTTGCCTGCCAGGGATATATTGCTGTGTATTTCTCTGTAGGAAGGCATACACCAAGAGGATGGAAGGCATGATGAAGGGGCAAACCAGCTTTACTTCCACTCTATCCAAATCAACAGCAAAATTCCCTCCCACTGATTTCAGTAGCCATTCATGCTTTTTGACCAGACATCTCATGGTTGTATATCTAATATGTTAATATATGTTTGAACCAACTTTTAGTTTAACAGATAAGGGCTCTTATAAAATTCTGGTTTGCCTTGGTTTTTTTTGTTTTTTTTTTTTTTTTTGCAGGAAAAGAAACATTTGGTACCAGCCATTGTAATTATTACATACCAATTATTCAGGCTCTTCACCAAATTACATGTGGTTTTTTCCACAGCAAGACACATTTTTTCATACCCGTAGCACAACACTAGCCTTGGCCTAACTCTGGGGGATTACAGAGATAAGATACCAACCCTGGTTAGCATCATCTTCTGATAAACTGGAGCATCAGTAGGGTGCAGAGCTATAGCCTTGAAGGCAGAGAAAATGGTATTTAGGGCTCTTTGAAAATCTTGGTTTAGAGATTGCATAGGAATGATAAACAGATATTTGCAAGGTTTTATGGGGACACCGTTGTTAACTTTTGCAGTAATTATTGAACTTCTTTCTTGTTGCTTGAGAACTGGTACTCTCATTTGTTTGTCACTGTTCAATTATTGGAGTGAAGCACTTGGTAACAAATTGCAGCATGGGGAAATACTAAGGTTGTTTATTTCAAGCAGCATTTGAATACTGAAAACATAGGTAAAATGAAAGGCGAAGGTTAATGATTTAATAACAAGGTCCCCAGGACCGTGCCTTGTGTCTGGAAGGCAGTAATTTGCATTTGCTTCCTGTAGGGTGACTTTACTGAGGAACTGAAGGCACTTAGCATATGCAGATGCTGAAACTCTTCTATACATCTGTCACTATTTAAAAAGTATAAAGTCTGTGGTGGAGACTTTTGAGGTGTCAAAGGAGGAGTGAGGCACTGACAGACAGGAGGAGGCTGGTGTAGGCAGAGAATGATGAAGAGAGGAGATGGTTATGTGCCCTTCAAAAAGCTAGGGGGGCACCAGGATGATTAATGAAGGCAAATAGACTCTGTTTAGGAGAGGGATGTTTATGTGCTTGACAGAATTGCATATACAACAAATCACCTTATATACATTTTGTGGTTACCACTACTTATATACAAAGCAAAACCATGATTACAAAGCTGTTCTTGTTTTTGAAACATCATAGGCCAAACAAGTTGTAGATATTTGTAGGGCATGGTAATGTCAAAAATCACCTGAGTGTGAAAAATATAGGTTTATGGGTAGCAGCTGTATTCACAAAGCAGCTGAAGCTAAATTCTCATTTGCATTGTGTTGTGAAAACTCAACTTTCTACAAGTATTTGACGCTGGCTTCTGCAGAACCTGCAGCAGATGTTGGGGGCAGTGGGTGGCTGTAGACAGGGGGCCTCGTGGGGCAAGAGCCTGGCGGCCTCAGGCTCTTCAACCCTTCTCAGATGCTGGTCCGGCTGTGCAGTACGTGCAAGAGCTTCGTTAATGTCCCTTTGTTCTTCCCCAGTGCTGTATGAGCAGCTTGGGGCAGAAAAAATTTCCTCATGTTGAGCTTGCTGATGATGACAGTGTCTCGTGAAACTCAGTGGTTTCTCTTTGCCGTTTTGATTGTGCTGATAGTTACTTCTGGAACCACCTCCATTATATTGACTCTTATTTTTTTAAAGTGTTTCCAGAAGTTCAAGGGAAAGTGTTTTGTTGGATTTTGGAGTATTTTGGGTTGGGGTTTTTGTTCTGTTTTGTTTTGGGGTTTTTTAATTTTAATTTTATTTTACTGTTTGATTGGAGACTGTATTTGAAGAGTGAGTCCGAAGTGCAGTTGGAATGGCAGGTTCCTAGACAGTTCAGCACACACATCCAGCAGCCTTCCCTCTCCTACTGATTTCCCTGCTGTTTGAAGATAAATTACAGACATGAAATAGCATGCAGGTCAGGTGCCTAGCACAAGAGCCAAGGACTTCAGCTCTGGCTGAGTGGCCGAGCTCCCACCAGGCGTCCCCCAGGTTAGCCACATGGTATTGAACCTGCTACTCCAGTCCAGTTTGCAGAGTTGACAATCTCAAATTACTCAAAATTATTCACTGCATCTCTGCTCAAAACAACAACAAGAAGCACTCCCAAGTCCTTTTGTAAAGCTTAATAGTATTTCACAACTAATTGTAATTCATTAGGAAAAAAATACACTACTTATAGCAAAATACGTCCAATGTCTGCAGTAAGGGATTTCTTTGTTGTCCTTTCACAGCATGCTTAAAGAGTGTAAGAGCACTAACTTGTGCAGACATGAGCACTAGGACTAGTTGAAAATGGGGCCATTTTGTGCTTTTTTCCTGCCCTGCTTATGCCCTGTTCAGTACTAATGGGACTATGTGGGTATGGGATATCACTGGCCACAGCACTTTTGCTGTTATATATAAACTAAATTTAAGGAACTTTCAGTGTTTGTTGTGCACAGTGAACCTCTGGGAAAGCCTCAACCTTTGACCTCTGTAGTGGGTTATGACAGGGAAGGTTCGTAAGAGCTTGATTTAGACTCATCTCTGGAAGGCTGGTTAAAAATACTCAACTACCATGTTCTTCCTCCTCCCCCATCTCAGTAAAGGTCCTCTTAAAATACTTGCTCTGACACTTCATTTTTATAATTTCCTTGGGAGCCCTGTAGTGAAGGCTGCTTGTAAGGAAATGATTAAATTATATTCATGTTTGTGCTTTAAAATTACCTTGGTGGTAGTCCAAGAAGTATTTTCTTGCTCTTCCAAATTTCCATGTGCTTTAATATTAATCTATTTTCATCAATGTGACCTGCCCCAGCAGTAACATTTGTTTGTAATTGGTCATGTAATGTTTGCTGAAGGACATAAAAACGAAATTAAATTTATCTGAGGCTTTTAAAAATCTTATTCCAAGAAAAATGAGGGTTTTAATAGAAAATGAAAAGACATTTGACAGTATTGGGGTGATTTGTCACAAACCTGAGTAGTAAATAAAGAAAATATGGTAGCAGAACTCTTTCATTTTGCTTCTACAAAGTAGAATATTCTTTCTTTGAAATACTTTGTTACTAGCTTTTAATTTTGCGTTATATGTTAATAAATGTTTGTGCTTGGGTTATGGCAGCAATTTTAGACTGAACAACTGGTAATTATTTATTGCCTTTGAGAAAGAGCCCTTTTATGTGGGTTGTATATCACAAACTAGAACTATCCCAACTGTCTAAAAGAATATATATTTTTTAATGGTAACACAAATAGTCTTCAGAGCAAGCCATAATATCTGTCAGTTCAGACTTTGAAATTCTGGTTTTCTAATATGGCTTTTTTGTTAAGTCCAAGTGAAAGGCTGTTTCATGAAAGAACAGAAGTTATATAGTTAGAATCATTACAACTAATGACTAATTGCTTGCACTTTCAGAGCAGTCAATAATATTTTGTTGTTTTTCTTGCAAAATTGTTTGTAATCAAAGCCATTAAACTATCCTTTAAATGGAGAGCCCAGTTTGCCCAGAACGGCTGGCTTGCTACATTAGCTTCTATAAATAAGTTTATTATTTTAGATGAAAGTTATAAAGCAATCTGTTTACCTCTACTGAAGTAAGTAGAATAGCTGAAAACATTGCTAAAAAAAGGATGAAGAGAAGCATTGAAACAAAATAAAGTCCTCCAAGGGTTCTTTATGCATATTTATTATTTTAATCAAGCACAACCTCTCTGTGGTTTTGTGGTCTTATGAAAACTGGAAGGAGGGAAAGTGTTGTTTCAGTCTTCAACTGACTGAAATGTAGTATTTTCCTTGTTTAAGATATTGATTCTCCCAGATTGTCCTGAGATGTTTTTGGAAGCACATAGAACTGAATGGAGAAAAAATATGAAATATCAAAATACAAAAACTTGCATTAACTGTGTGGAGAGAATAAAAGCATTAGCATGAAATCTGTTCTTTAGAAACACATATTGGTTAGAACAGAGACTTCAGTGCCACATGTGATGAAAATGTGGTCTAAGAGCTTTAATTTACCTTTGTCTGTCAATGTTAATGGACAGAGCAAGTGCTGGAGCTGTTGTAAAACAAATCTGTTTTCCTTTTGTCTGCTCTGCCAGATAATGAAATAACAGCTAAATTATCACTGATAAAAGTAATTTGCAGAAAAGCATTGATAAAAATATAACAACAGAGCTTGCCATTAGCAGTTTAAATGGATAATGTTTACTTGTAACCTACTTCTGTCCTCTGGTTTTTATTGTCTTCTCTCCCTTCCTGTGCGAGGAAGGGCCTTTTCAGTAGAGGCTTCAGGCAATGAAATTATGGGTATACTAAATCCTGGCATTGGTATGTTTCTGAGGGATAACTATTACTTTTCCCCCTTCTTTTTCTGTACTACAGTATTGCCAAGTCAAAGTTTGTGCACAGTTTGACGTGTATTTATCAGTATAATTTTATTCATCCCACCTTGAAGAATGTGTCTGCTAATGACGAAAACTGAGAAAATTATCTCTGTCATTGCAGCACTGGTAGCTCCTACCATGAGTTACACAAATAGTTACTGTGAAGGTCTTCATTCTTGATGTTTAGGTGTGGGACACATACTTTCTGTCTCTCTGTATGTCTGTGTCATTTTATTTATTTATTTTTTAATCTTTTAGGATAGAGGAGTTTGAAGTTGTCCCAGTTGCTCACAAAAATTCAGAGGTGGGAAGGCAAAGACTTCTGAGCCCCATGTGTTTGTATGTGCATAGTGATTCTAATGTGTGTGTATATGAATGTGCACACACATGCACAAACACTTGAATTTTGTAATTTTCGTGTAAACCAGACTTACCTCTTGTCATTTTTTAAATGCTTGGACTGCTTATTACGTTGATGATGCGTAGCCAGTGTCCAGGGTAAAACATTAGCCACAGGATATTTGAAGGATGTTTGGTCTCTTGCAAAAGCTGAACATGCTCATTGGTACATTTATAGTCTATAAAAGTATTTATTTAAAGACACTGAGTTCTGAGTGACCAAGTAGGGAACCACTGCTAAACTCTAGCTGCAGTACTTAAAGTATTTTATAGTTGCAGCCTGGACACTGCTGTACAGTGCTTGCCAGTTTGCAAATGTCAAGGACAGTTACCCTCTCACATTCCTAAATGGCTTGCTCCTGACCATCCTTCAAAATACCTGCCCTTTCTCCAGCTCCTTCTCCACCTATTGCTGCCAATTTCTGCTTTGCTGTGTGACTGCAAGGACTGTAATCCTTGGGAAGGCTGAGTTTTTTTGGTCCAGGCAATCTGTACAGTACATGAACTCCCTCTTCTTGCCATAGAAACTAAGGACAATGGCACCTGAAAGGCTGGGGAAATTTTTTTCATTTGCATAGTTGTTCAGGTTATTAGCTAGAGCAAATAGTCTTGCTGGTGTTGGTCAGATAATTCTGTACAGTCACAGGCTAATACAATGTGCAAAGGTCCTATTGTTTTAATATTTTATTATGCTTAATGTCTTGATATTTTCATGTGTAACGTAGGAGAAAATATCACATGTATGAACTTTCTATAGTACTTTTATCTGACAAAAACCTTTGTATTAATCTTGTAAGGGATATGAGTCTGTATTGTACTGTAGTGCCTTAGCATTTATTGCAGCTGATGCTGTTTTTAGAAATGTATAATTTTAAAATACTTTGAGATTTGCTTCTGTATTATGCCCATTCTGTGGGTAATGCATTATTCCCTCTGCAGCTTCAAAGCTTAGAAAAAAGGGTAGTGTGCTATTAAAAATGTGTTTATGGCAGAACACGTAATTAAATTCTTCTTTGTCAATATTGGTCGAATACCTGAAAGTAGTCTTCAAGGATTAACTTAGTGGCATAATATTTAAATAGCAATACAGTGGAGTAATAGCAATGCCATACTGGAAGAAGCCCTAAATTCTAGTTGACTGATATAAATGCAGGTTGAGGGCAATAACCTGAGGTATGGTGGCAGAGGTCTGCTTGCAGTGTAGAGTACCAGGTGTACTCTGGCTTCTAACAGGCAGACAGGATGTGTTGCACAAGGTGATTCTGTTCATGGTGTGTTAAACACAACTTCAATGAAGTTAAACTCTGGGTAACATCAAAGCTGTATCCCCATAGCTGAATAACAAAGCAGTGTAATGTATTGGCACTGTGTTTACACCTGGTTAACAGAAACATGAGAGAACAAAATTGAGTAGCAAAACAGATGCATGTTTAGAAACCAGGGCTGAAGTGTGAATGCCAATGTACAAGTAGATACAGGGGAAGCTCTGCTGTTTGTCGTATTTACTTACTTATTTGTGATCTTGTAGGTATGAATGGATGTTGGACAAAGCAGTTTCACTGCAGAAAATGGTCCCCACTTCCCTGATGACAGAGTAAAATAGAGGTAGCTCTCAGAACTGGAGAAACAGCAGCATGAAAGATTGAGAGCTTTAGGAAAATAGCATCTGTGTGGATAACTCGGTGTAAAATACAGATGGAGATGCAGAATTAAACCCTCAGGATGGCTAGTCTTAGACTAGGCTCTAGTTTGAACTTCCAGTCTGCCTTCAGCGAGGAGGATGCAAGGGCTCAACTCCTCCTGGCCTGTGATGTGGGTGCCAGAAGCACACTAGAAGATGAGCCAATTTAGGTAGCTTAGGTGAGCTCTTGGACCAGGGATAAAGCATGCAAGACCTGAGATATTTGGGCAGACAGCCATGAAAAGAAGTTCACTCAGGCAAAATTGGAAAAGGCTTTTCAGTCAATGAAATGGACTCTGCTTCACAGGACAGGTGTTCTCACAAAGGGAGCACTTAACCTTCTAAGGAGGGCTGGCAGTGGCCTTGCATGTGCAAGGAACAGCGTGGGACTCACTGAGCCATGGGAGCTTGCCATGAGTGAGGATACAGCAAGCTCGTGAGCGGGAACATGGGAAAAAATACTTGAGCATACAGAAAGTAGATCTTGACATAAGGTTTATTCTAGTTGTGTTTTTTGGTTGTGGGGTTGGTCTGGTGTTTTTTGAGGACTGAGTTTTATCTACACAGTTGCAGTTGTATGTTTCTATGAAGGTATTAATAGAAGGTGCAGTTTTGTTTTTGTGCAGTATCTTTCCTCTTCTTTACAGTATCCCTGTGGGAACAAGAAGTGTTATCTTTCTTGATGAAGTTACTGCACAGGCTGAGCTCTTTTGTTCTTAAAAAGTGTTATTCATGGCGTTAAACACAATTAATCTTTGTCCTCCTGACAGTTCTCAAAGCCTGGTTAGTCAAGATGATCAGTGCTTGCATAACTAGGACTTCATGAAGTCAAGATGTTCCTGTATTTCAGGCACACCTGCACCTTTTCCCCTCTGTGAAGCAAGACACTTAGGGTGAAAAGTTCTTGACTCCTGTCTTTATCTAATTCTAGGTCTGCACTTGGAAATGTTTTCCATATTCTTGAAGTCTTTCTACACACATGGGATTTTTTTTTTTTTAATTTTTTTTTTTTTTTTTGGTTGTGTGCTTTCCCTTTCCTCTCCCTAAATCTGCTGACGGCACTCCCAAATCTTTATCCCATTTTCTGAATTGTGTTATCTACTTCCTCCAGAGATGGTTTGATAAATATCTGGTTTCCAGTTCTCTCCATGTTTTGGGCTTCTTTGTGGAAGAGAACATCATTTAATGGACCTCTGTTTGTGGTCTTTCTTGCTTTTTTATATGATATTAATTTCAAATGCTCCTCAATATTTTATTTCTTTTTCCCTACTAAGATAGATTTGTATTGAGACATTGGAAATGCTATATCACAGGCTAGCTAGAGATTCATTCTCTCATGGCCTCTGGAATTATATGAAACTCCCATTGTTTTCTATAATAGATTTATAGGAAGAATTACTTTTTTTCCTTGCAGAGCCCTTGTTTTGTTTAAACTTTTCCCAAAACTGTTATTTCTACCTACTTTCTCTTTTAAATTTTTATCCTTCTTTCTTGGTAGCCAAGTAACAGAGCTGATGTGGGTGTCTAGATGTTCCTTCCCGTGCTGAACAGTCACTGCTTCTTAATAGCTGATCTGGTTTAAGGAGTGTGACATGTCCCAGGAGAGTCTCAGAGCAAAGCATTTCCTGTTTATTGGCATTAACGCAACACAAGAAAACATAAAATAAAACTTATTTTGAAGAGTTATATTCCAATCTCCCATTGGTGTAAGTCAGGATAAGTCCATTTAAGTTAATGTGATGAGGTAAGAATTGATCCCAAGGACAAGTGTGATGTGATTCCTCAGAGAAACTCTTGCCAGGGGAAATCTTGCCTTTGTAGTATCACAGGTTAGTCCTTCATCCTGAACCCTGTTGTCCCCACTGTGTCCTCTTCCTTTGTACCACAAGTACTGTTGTTTGGATGGAGTTTCAGATGTTTTTTGTGTTCCTCCTCTCCTTGTGTTCCCTGTTTGTGCATGGGGATGAGTGTCAGTACTGCATCCCTGCTCCGAGCAGGACTCGGATGGGTCAGACATGGGACATGTCATGTCGAGGATGTTTTTCCCAGTCATTTTGTTGCTGTTTTGTTTTTAATGCTAAAATGAGGAAGTGAGGAGTTTAATATTTCAAGATGATAATTTAAATAGCTGCAGCTCCCAAAAACGTGGGAAAGATGTGTTTTGAGACTGGCTTTGCAAAGCTGTTCTAGACAACTGTACATCAGAGGATATGCTCTATGGTATTCTGTCCTTCCCATGTAAACACTAGGGAGGGAGAGGTCACAGAAACAGGCTTTGCAGCTGCTGCCTGTAACCACTCTTTGGTTTTTACTGTCCAGAGCAATCAATCTGTAGGAATGTTTGTGCTGGGCACAGTGAGTGCTGACGGCGCGTGATGGTGAGTTCGAGTGAGCTCAGTGACTCTGGAAGCACCTGAGGAGTGACTTGCTGTGGCTGCTACCTGTGGAAGGCAGAAGGGGAAATAGCATTCACCAGAGGCAAACTCTGGTGGGGAATGTTTGTGTGCATGTGGTTTTTTTTTTTTCCTTAAACCCCACATCTTATCTTGCTTGTTTCTCTGTCTCTCCTCTCCCCTCCGGCCAAACTCGACTTAGTAATTCTTTGCTCTTTCCTGCTTGGCCTGATGTTTTCTCATGTTTAATGTTGGGTTTGAATTTGCACCTAGTTTCTGCACAGAACACAGCAAGACCTGTTGGTTAGGAGATTTTTCAGAGTATGAAACGGAGACTGAAATTGAAGTGGTATTGTGTAGGTACACTTATGTGCCCAGAATAACTTCAGGCCTTTAAAAACAGGCAGTGAGAAATAAATTATAATGGAGGAAGAAGAAAATCAGTACAAATATTTTGACAGTGAAGGTGACTGACCAGTAGAGCAACTTTCTAATTGTTGCAGTGGTTTGGCTTTGGTTCTCCATCCTTGAAAGTTGCTTAAGTCGGTCAGACTGCTGTTTTAAAGAAACGCTCAGATTCAAATTGTATTAATTCAAGTGAATCCTGCAACCTCTGATCTACAGGTTAGACAAGTTGTTGGCATTCTTCATTTCAGGGCTGATGAGATTTGATGCTGTCATTCATCCTTCTCCCAGAGCTGTAAGCAAGCTAGAGATTCAGAAAAACAAATCCTCACTCAAGTTTTTAATAAAACATGCTGTAATCACAATGAACAAAATTCCACTGTCTGCAGAGGCACAGACCTACACCCTACCTCACTGTGAGTTGGAGCTGAACTGGAAATATAGCAGATAGAGGAGAACCTCTTTTTTCTTACATAGTGGATTGATTTTGTTCACTGTGTTTCTAGAAAGGTTTTATCAGGTTTTGTTGGTTAAACCTAACAACCTGTTCTCAACTGTGGTAAACATTTATTGGTAGATAAAGAAATTTTTCTTTATTATCAGTCATGAAAATCACCTGTTTGATTCTTAGTGATCTGAGAGATTGGTTTCCTCTTAAGTGGAGAAACTGTGGTTGAAATGTTCATCCACATGGGTTTGTTCTGGTAACGGCTGTTGTCTTTCAGTCCTTGAAGACTTTTCCCAATGTTTTCAACTTTTCTTCAGAATGAACAGAAATTGGTAGAAGTCCATTATCTGTATGGGGAAATAATAATAAGAACAAGGGAGAAAAATTTAAATAGGCAGTTGTTATATACAGTCATGAATAAAATGGGTTTTTATATTTTTTTACAATGTATAATAAAATCAATAGTATATACATGAAGTGTATCTCTCCAAGGCTTGTTATTTTATAAATATACCATTGACTAAAAACTATGTTAAATCAAGTTAAGTCAATTTGTATATCTTGCATTGACTCCATTAGTTGTACTATGCCTTGCTCTTTAATTAGGACTCTTGTTTTCCATATGCCTTAGTCTTAAATGTATTTCGCTGTAGCATAAAGCTGTTCCAGTAACAGAGTTAGATAATTAGTCATGTTCTGTATTCTGTATTAAAGGACTTTTGTTTTTCCTGTCTCTGAAGGGGTAAATATATTTTTATAACTACCCTTGGCCACAACAGCATGTTCTGTACAAACGTAGCTAACTGCACTGGCAGACACACACAGTTCAAAAGAATACATTAGCACAAGAAGCAGTGTTCCCTTTTGGATTCAGCTTGTATCAACATGTGTACATGGTGCTCTCTCTGCGCCTGCCTAGCCCTGCCCTGCACTTCTGGTGGTGGTGGTGATACAGTTGTTTCTCAGCCTACCTCAGCTTTGGCCTCTGTACCATCCCAGTTGTGTTTTCTAATAACAGAACCATAATTTCTGGCAGTGAGTACAGCTTCTCTTCATTTTTCCTTCATTTTTTCCCCCTTTTTTTTTTCATTTTCTTAGAAAGCGGTTAGGTTTTGGGAAATTGTGCTGTTCAGTTGATTAAGTTACATAATTCAGGGAAAGGATGAGAAGAATAAAAATTTTATTTTCCAAGAACCACTGTGAGGAGGCACAATGTTTACAAAACAGTGTTGGTAGCTAGTGGGATGAGAGCACCCTCACGCCTGCCTCGGGAAATGACATCTGGTTTGTGTAACTCTTGTGGCCACTTCTGTGTGTACTGATCCAGTTGCGTGCATTTCAGCATGTGCATCTTGGACATTTTCATCAGAAATTTGGTGGCTGTATACTTAGATTCAAAGCAGTGAATATTGAGGTACCACACGCTGACAGATGCACAGTCCTTACAGATCTCCAAGACCTGCCTGGTTGTAAGGTGTTGTTAAGTAAGCTGACAATTGTGCATGGTATTATATAAAATAAAAGAGTCTTGTTTCTTTTCTGGGAGAATTGTGTTCTTCCTACCTATGTTTTTCATAAACAGAATTTATTACAGCTGACTCCTGCATCCTGCCCTCTTGAATTGATGGGACCATGGTGGAGATGAGAATCAGGCCCGACATATGCATATGTGCCTTTTTTGCTTAAACTTAAGGAGAAAAAAAGCTCCAACAGGAATGACACCAAAATACCAGTACATTAATTCATAGTTCTGAAGCAAAACCCAGAAAATATGAAGAAATGGGGTCATGTAAATTTACTTTTGTGTATGTACAGAATTTCTTCCTAGCTTTGCTACTTCTCATGTTCATAATATTTCTTTTTCCTTTTCCCAGAGTAACCATTTTTTTTTTTTGTAGCTACATAGCAATTTAAGGAGTTAGTAGATAGTTGGAGCAGGGAAGCAATAAAGCAAGAAATGCCAAAAGAGAAAGACTGCATCCAGTTATTTACTTTGTGTTACAACACAGCCCTTATATCAGTTCCCTTTGAAAGTTAGTGTTTAGCGAGTAATTATTCAGGGTGATGTGTCAGAGGAGCTAGCGGCCACTTCCCGACAGAACCAAGCCTTAATTTTTAAAATATTTGAAATACTGCAGCTGAGTGTTGAGGGGCCACAATTGTTTCCTCCTCAAGTACTGGAGTTTCAATGTCCCTTTGGCTTCTGCCACAGCCGTGGGTGTGGAGTGGCAGGTCAGCAGTGAGGAGGCTCCTCAGGACCTTGCCAGCAGCTGAAGGTGTGGGTTTTGGGGTTACTGATTGCCCCCAGGTTACATCACTCCAGGTTCTGATTTTAGCTGTAAATTTAGAGGAATTTGGAAGCCAAGGAAACTTGGCTGAAGTGACTGCTGCTTTTCTGACCAGGTAGCTGAAGCAGTCTAACCCTTTGGTATCAATCCTTTTACCTTGTCGTAGGCAAAGAACAAAATTTACCCCAGCTCAAGCTACTAAATTTCGATTTTTATTGACTTAAAGAAGTGGCAGACTTTGAATACTAATGAACTCTAAATCACAGTATGCAAAGTTATCACTGTTCCAGTTTACCCGATGACTTACTTAGGAGGAGAGGGACAATTAAAGAGCTACTATAAAATAATAGCCCTCCGAAAGAAAGCAGGGACTGAGAATGAGCTGTGTCCCGGGATGTTTGTACAGACAAAACCCACACCCCAGAGGGCAAAAAATGTAGCCTGACCCTCAGAATCTGTGCTTGATCATTGTTGCAGGAAGTGGAGGAAGCTGTGTTACAAGGAATTATCAAAATTTAGAGCATCTGTATTGTTATTTTCAGAAATTATTATTCCCTGCTTGCCAAAGAAATGGCTGTTTAATCTGTCTTTCTGGATATCCATCATCTTGCCATGGACGGCTACAATTCACCAAGAGATAGAGAAGGAGAAATCATTAACTTCCATCATTACCAAGTGCATGTTAAAATGATTAAGATCCAAGAAGTAAAGAAGGGTTGGCATTATTTAATACAGATTTTATTGCAAGGTCTGTTTTTCTTAACTTCAGTGTTAGAAGATTTGACACTTTGGAAGGACAAAGCATGACTTGTTAGTAGACAGTGCTGCAAAGCAATTTTAGCAAGTGTTTTGAATGTTCTTTAAAGGAGACAAAACATTTTCAAGTTGGTGGGCGCCCCCACTGCTGTCTTTAGACAGCAGTGAGACCTCATGCTTGAAAAAAGGTGACACAAAGTGGCTGAATTTCTGTTGTAGTCTCTCCGCTGTCTTTCTATACAGAACTTTAGAGTAAGGGTGCTGTAAGAGCATCATCAGAGAGCAGCCCAACGTCTTAGGAGAAGCAGCTATTTTTGTGTTCCCAAGGCTAGGGGCTTCACCTGCTCAGTCTTGGTTGGAAACCTCACTGACTGTGATGGAGACAAGCCTCTGTGAGAGCATGGCCTCCAAAGACTGACTTCCAGTTTCCAACTGTCTGCTGGTTTCAGCATTAATCCATTTAATTATGGATTATTTGTAGCTTGGTTTCTCTCTGGCTGCTGTTTTACCTGAAATATTTCATTAGTTCTAACTGAAATGTGTAGGGAAAAAAAAATCACAGCTGAAATGCATTGTAGTGGACTGTAAGGCAATTTTTTCAATCGTGTCGATGGAGTTCCTTTTCAATCCCTATAAATGCTTGCTATCATGTATTTACTAGCCAATACACTTCTAAATTTCAATTTTTTTACTCTGAAAATTAGGATGTCTGTTTGAGTCAGTTTACATAGGGAGCCTGGAGGTGCATGAGAGAAGAAAGATGGTGCGGAGAGGTTTTGGTGGATGGCCTCTTACACAGCTCTTTTTGGTGAAGATTTCTAAGTCTTTATGGTTTGCTGATTTCTTTTCAGGAGTTGGAGAATCTACAACATATTGAAGGGTGAGCTGTTTATTTTCCCTGTGTTGTTCTTATGTACCGAAATATTGTAGTGAAAATAGCTGGGTGGGGTGTAATGAATGTTTTCAAAGACTTTCCTTTGAAAGAGGTTTTTTTCCAGCCCTTGGTGGTCACCACCCATTTTCCTGTGCTGTGCACGCCTCTCTCATTGTTCCTACCCACAAAGGCCCCTTGTGTGAACCTATCAGCAAATGTGCCAGCGCAAAGAGCTAAAATGTCCTGAGATACTGGTCCAAGCCTGCTGAAGCACCAGGGTTTGCCCCCACAAATGTTGGTGGGTATTGCCCAAGGCACAACACAGGATTAGATCGTAAAACTTGGGATTTGTCAACAGTGCTCTGCGTGACTCTCTGAACTGTTTACGGTTGAGTGGGTTTGGGGCTGAAGCGTAGGTACGCATACCACTGATAGCAAAGTCATGCGATGGCAGTGTTTGTCCCTTAGGCTTGAAATAAAGCTTAATTGAAAAATTGTCCCTGTTTACCTGCAGTTGCACCATCTTGATAAATAATGCTGGTTGGGATTTGGTAGGGGCTGGGGATGTGGTCAGCACCCCATCGAAAAATGAGGCTGGTTTTGAATTTAACTTCAGGGAGGGCCTACCACCCCCCTGCCTGTGAATTGCACTTCATTCACCTTTAGCTTTAACCCGCTGGTGAAGAGATAAAGTACATCCTTTCATATGTGTTTTTTAGAGTAGGTAAATAGTTGGGTTATCTGAAAACAGATCTTAGCAATACCTGCTGAGCCTTGGAGCAACAATGTGTATGGACCTCTAGATTAGCTGTCAAAATTGACTGATTACTACAAGTAATGCCCCAAGATAAGGATCTGTAGTCTCTCAAACACAAATCATTGATAGACATCTGGGGTTGTGCATTGTCATAACCAACTTTATCCCCACCACTGCAGCGCGATTCCGGGAGAGAAAAGTAGACTGGTACATTTATCACCCACCAAAAAAAAAAAAAAAAAAAAAAAAAAAAAAAAAAAAAAAAAAAAAAAATCGACTAATTTAAAAGCAAGTTCAGTTTTCACCAATGTTGAGACAGTAATTCCTGTTATGTTGTTTAGAGTGTTTTGTGCTGGGCCTTTTTTAGTCTGCAGGTTGCCTTGTCTTGGCTGGTGTCGGAGTTCATTAACACAGGGAAGGAATCCGTGATCTTGATGGGGCAGAGCAGTGCAAAACCAGTCTGGAGAGGGAAGACCTGAGCTGAGATGATTGGCTGGTCCACTGAGATTTGACCATTTGCTGTCCTCCTTGTTTCTCTCCAAATGTCCCTAATATTTGAGAAGATGGAGAATGTTCTAAATGTGGGCTACTGCAGCTTCACAAAGGTGACCAGAGCTGTTTTGACCCTCTGTGAGCAGCATTGGTGCTTTCTGAGCATGCAGTGACTTGGAGCAGGATACTGCGCTTCCTGAAAACTAAGCCAGAATAACATCATCTAGCCCTAATAAAGGCAATGGGTTGAAAAGGCAAAAAGTTGGTGCCACTATCTGCTCTAACAGCTGATCAGCAGCCTGGCATCTTCTCTGCACACTGTGGACTTCAGATGGTTCCATGGGGCTGTGCCTTGCCCCAGACACAAAGTGTTTGGCACATCCTCTGAGGTACCAGGCTTGTGCTGGCGCGGCAACTGCGGGACAGGCTGGCACTCTCAGCATCATAAAATAATCCAGGAAGAGATTAATGGCTGCTGAAATCCTAATACTTATCTTTCTGTTCAAGGTACTCATAAAACCAGGAAAAAAAGGAAGAACATAAATCCTTAGACATTGTTTTGCTTATTATGATTAAATTTATTAGACTCTGTTTTCATACAGTGAGCCTAAATGCTTTAAAAAATGTCAGTGCTCCTGCAGCCTCGGTGAAGTTTGCAACATTGAACTTCCAAAGTGCTACATAGTTGCTGTGATGATTTCATTCTTTTCAGTGATACCTTAAATTGTACTTGCTAAGTGGGTTTTTTTTGGTAGCTGCATTAAACACAGTTAGTGGTATAAAAAAGATGCCAGTGCTATAAACATTTTAAAACTGTATAGGTATAATTCTTTTTGTCTTAGTACCATCTTTTCTTTTCTTTTTTTTCCCCAGAAATCAGTGCCAAGAATGTTCATGAAAATAAATAAAATACAAATGCAGTGCAGTTTAATTATTATGACTAAAGGTACCATCAGAGCTTCAGACACTGGAGACGTTATAGTCTTATGTGCGGCTTTAAAGTATGTATAAATTTATCCACTAAAGAAAACCTATTCCTGTCTGTGTTACTTTCAGCTGTGAGGGTCTCAGAGTGATAAGGATGTAGTGAATCATAAATATGCTTGGAGACACCAAAAGTTTGGTATTCATTTAGGCCTCATCTCTTGATACTATACTTGTAGTAGCCAATCCTCTATTGTTGTGCCAAGCATACTAATGAGAATGGAAATTAGTTCCTCACTCTTAATGCAGGCTCTTCCCTGCTCTGCCCCTGAGACACTCAGATTTCTCATTTTCCTATCATCTCACCTTTGGTTTAAAACTTGCATGAAGGAATTGCATTGATATTGTTACGGCAGTAGGTGCCAAGCTTTGCTGAACTAGCAGGGATTTGTTATTTAATCATTATGTACAGAAACACAAGAAATCCCTCACAAAAGCCAAGGAGCTGGTGGTGAGTTACTGTAAGTTAGGGCAGCTTTAAAGGAAGGGTGGAAGATACTTCATTTCCTTATTTTTGTAATTGCCCTTTCTGTTAGTAGCCTTTCTTGTTACCTTCGAACTCTCATTTCCTTTATTAAGAAATTCCCCATTTTGGTGTCCTTTGAGTTTGTTTTGTCTGTGTACTGGGTACTGTATCCCAGTAGGCAGCCAGGTTACTTTAGCACTTGCCCTCCATGAGCACTCAACACATTTCAAACTGGTTTTGGGTTTTTTTCATCTGCCTGAAAATAACTCTGTGTCCTTCCCGTTCCTTTTGTTCTTGCTGATGTGCTGAACTTGGGCATCTGGTGTCTTCTCAGGCTTTAGAAATAGTTATTTTCACTGGAAAGAGGTATAAGGAGGGATCTACATAGCACTGTGTATGGGTTTCCTTCACAGCTTTCATACTTCAGCCTGAGTTCCTGGGGAGTGAGTAAATTGCTGCTTCTAGCACTTTTTATTTACCGATGGTCACTTTTATTGCTTTAACGTAGGGAGCTTTCAAAAGCACAGCATGCCACCCAGAATAAACTGCTTGTCAGGTAGAATGGTTACAAATACTTTTTAAAGGAATTTTAAGCATGACTGCTGGCTGCTTGGTGTCTGCAAGCACATCTCTGGGACAGTCAAGTGGTGTGGTTCTGAGATAGCTGCGGAGTGCCTCACAGTCAGCAAAACTCCTTTTTTATTATTCTGCTTCAAATCAACTAGGGATTTGCCAAGCAAAAAGTAATGCAAAATATAAACTCAGCAAAAAATGGATTTGCTAGTTTGAAATAAACCTTTTTTGTTATCTAAGGTAGTACTGCCTGCTAAAATACTTCTATTGAGTTTTCAGAGGCTCTAATTTGATTCTTTTATGCTAAGCATCTGATCTTTCATTTTTCTGTACTGTAAAGTATTTTCTTATCTTTGCATCCATAGAATGTATTTTTCGTGTTCTGCAAGTTAGCATTTGACACTTTAAACCATTCGAAATGAGCATTTGCTACAGAAATTTCATGTGACAACTTAATTAACTGTGGATTCTTGACCTTTAAAGTGCTGAAGATAGAAACATTTAATAACCAGCCATTGGATATAAAGTAATATGCTTGTTGTTTTACTGGCTTGCATACATGGCAGTTTGAAGCAAAGTCCAAGGGTCACCAAAATCGTGAAGTAAACTCAAGCGGGTCTGTCTGAACTGCGTAATTCAAAGTGCTGTCTGGATGTGTCACACAGAGTATAGGTATGAGTGAAGGCTACCGGGTTACTTACGAGATATTTTTCTGCAAGGTGTGCATTTCAGTTTCTCTGAAAGTTTCTGTGATCTGGAGCCTTCACAGTGGGAGTGTAATTCGGTGCAGTTGTTGCACTGCTGAATCTTAAACAAGCGTGTGTGTGTACACAACCCGAGAATCGATCCACATGGACTCGTGAAGAGAGCAGAACCCCGAGCAGAAGATTGCTGTCCTGGCAAGTCCCCTTCATTGGCTTAGAGGAGGCCACCGATGTCCTTGACAGAAGGGAGGACCCCTGACGCTGCCTGCCTGGCATCATCATCAGCTGAGTGGGTACCAAGGGCTTTGAGGGGTTTGGAACAGCCTGTGGGAAGGACCCAGCAGATGTGTGGGTGGAGGTGGTGGGCAGGGATTACTGGTGGAGGTGAAGTACTGGTGGGATTGAAACTGCAGAGAGTGAATACAGTCACAGTCAGTGGAAACATGACCAAAACCTCAGCCCAGTCCATGGCTGCTGAGCTGAGGAGGATTTTGTGGGTGCCTAACCAAACTGCGGATTAGTGAGTGATGCCGTGTGCTGAAGCTCCCATGCGGAGGGTGATCTGTCTGTGTGGCTGATCCTCCCTGTCTCTGCATCGCAGGTACATGCTGAGGATGCTGCAGCAGGGCAGTGGCAGCAGTGCAGCCCCTGGCTGAGGCTGGCTGCCTCAGCTGTTTTCCTGGCTGCTGGAGCCCAGAGCTGTCACAGCAGTGGGCACTGGGAAGGCAATTCCTAAGCTGACGTAGTAGTTTTGTGAGATTGTTTAAACCAGATGGGCTATGTGGGGCTTCAGGTTTTTCCAAGAAGTTGCCATCCCTGAAATTCCCAGTCCTGCAGTAAGAGAGGCTTCAGAAAGTCAGATTATGATCTTCACCCAGGGTGTGCAAGACCTTTGTCTGCAGGCATTCCTGCTGATTTCAGTGAAGTTATGTTGCAAGGGCCGGACATGAGCAAAGAGATAGGAATCTGGCTCCTGGGATCCATGCAAGGCATTCCTATATCACCTGAGGTGTTTTCACCCAGTAGGATCAAGAGCTCTGTTCCTGGGCATGGGGGTACCCTTGGGACTAGTTTGATGTTTGGATTCTAGGGAGAAGCATGGAGAACTGCTTATGAAAATTTGGAGGTTTCACCTGGTAGTGCAAATAGTTGCCAGTTGTTTGTCATCTTTTCTCATGTGCATTGGCCCATAAATTCTATTTTCAGAGTGCAAACTAAACCCACCGGGAGGGAGTGGGAAATCATGTAAACAGCTGTCCTGAGGGTACAGTGCTGTACTTGTGTTCTGTGTCACAGAACTGCCTGTGCCTCTGGAACTCTTCCATTCCCAATGGCTTGCACGCTCGTTAGCAGTGAGGCACCAGCGCATCATCCAGCAGCCCTGGGACAGTCTTTGCTGGGAAGCAGCACCTCCCTGTTCCTTCTCAAGTCTCCTGGCCACCTTTTATGTAGCCAAGTCCTGAATGGAGTCACCAAACCCAATCCTCAGCTTGGCTTTCCCATTTCCAAAGGAAATTTGAGCTTCTCCCTTCCTTTCTTGGTTTATTGGGACTAGTTATGCTGTGATTGAAGTGTGAGGGTGCATGTGCTGCTCAGTGGAGTCTTATCCTGCCAAATCCTGGGACTCCTGAAGGAGCAGGTGTCCAGGAGCTCCTCAGAGCCCTAGTCTGGAATACCACATGAGTGGCTTGATTTGTGGTGGCTTTCTCTGGTCCCTCTGCACTTTTAGAAATCTGCCACAATGAGTGAGGTTTCTGCTTGCATTGCTTTCTCCAAGCAGTGACGCATGCGCGTGCTCTCTTTCTGCCGCATAAATGGGTGGTTTATGTGCTAGGAGGGAATGATTCATAAATTAGCTAGAGCCTGGGCCTTTTCTCTATTGCCCGGGTGATGTGTGAAGAGGATTCAGTGTCAGCCTTTCTTTCCTCCTGGCCTTCAGTTGGGCAGGTTGCTGAGCAGTCACATTGACACTCCGGCTATGGGTGGTCCATCCTCACCCAGGGTGAAATGCTAATCCCCCGTATCACATGGGGGTAGCTGCAGAGAGAATTATTAATGGCCTACAGTCTGCAAATAAAAGTTGTGAAAATACTGCCTTTTGCAGAATTCTGTCACTCAACTGCAGTTTTGAGAGTCTTCTGCAGGCAGGACAAGTAAATGCAGAATGACCATCTTTGATGTGGACATCCCTGGGAGGCACAGCGAGCCTCCCAGGTAGGTGGGCGTCTTGGGTGGGGAAGTGGTATGGGGGTGTTTCTGGTCTTGTTGGGCTTACACTGGGCTGGCTACAATAGCAACACGACTCGAGGGTGTGCTGTGTGAACGGAGATGGGAAGGAAAATTGAAGTGCAGAAAGCCACATGGGGAAAATGCTTAACAGGCAAGTTGTTTGTTTATTTAAAATTATAATAAATGAGCAAAAAAGTCTTTTGAAAGCAACCATGCAGGCTGATTCCTCCCCTTGTTTTCTGATGTGAGAAAGCTCTTGTGTGATATGTAATGAACGGAGATGTCTCTCTGCAGAGGACTTTAGCAGGACTGTCAGAAGCAGTGTTGAGGGAAAGCATCTGTAACAGAGAGAGAAAATCTTTCTCTGCTCATAGGGTTAATTATTAGAAACCTTGAGCAACCCATGGTTATTGAGACCAGGTTGTCTCATTAGCCACACTTCAAAATTGTATTTACAGAGGTTAGAAAATTAAATATTTTTCTTTGTGGCTGGAGTGGTGTCCTGAGAAACCCTGTCTTATACAACCTGTTTTTACTGTATAAATTGTGACCTGGCTTTGGCCTTGGTTCCCAAAGTGTCATATTTAAATGAGGAGGGATTGCATCTTGTTTTACCCAGGTTGGTTCTAATTTGAAAATTATGGCCTCTAGATTTAGAACAGAGCTCAAACATTTATGGTTGAAGTTATATTTTTCAAGTGACAATTGGAAATGCTCACAAATACTGCTACATAGTTTTTGTTCTGTTTGGTTTTCTTTTGCTTCTACTCTTTTATTTTCTTGGTATAATTAGAAACTGAGAAGATTTGTTCCCAGTCTAGCATCTGTATAGGCACAGAGTAGGCACATTTTTCTTTAGAGAGCAAGACATGTTTCTGAAAGTACCATTAGTATAACTACTATACATGACTGTCCTGTAGCCAGCACCTGCCTCAGGAGAACATGAGGCATTTTCTGTTGTATCTTCTCAGACAGTTTTAAAAGACTTTTTTTTCCACGTGGATGTAGTACTTGGCAAGGAGAAAAGTAATGAGTTAGTGTATCCTTTAGATTCAAACTTAGGTGGGTTGGTGCTCCTTTCAGCAATACCCCTGAAGTAATCATTGAAGTTGGATCTTGCCATTATGTACTGAAATGTGCACAGGTCTCCTCCAGCACATGCCTCCTGTAACAGAGACCATGTTTTAAAACATTCGCCTTGGGCAAAATAATTGTGAAAGAGGTTTGCTGAGGGTTGATCATGGATCTCGAGAAGATAAGTAAGAATGTGAGCCTCCTTGCCCTGTTAGCACACTCACTAGTGAGTACCTGTCTGATCCCACATATGTGCCCAGCTTCTTGTGTTTTGTAGCACAAGGGCTCTGCTGATGTGTTGTGAGCCCCCTCCTGCTTTGAATGATGATATTGAATGTCCAGCCTTGTTGAGCCCCAGCAAACACTTTATTGTGACTTCAGCCTTGGCATTTGATGTGCATCCTGGCTATTTTTCCTTCTTACTAATTTATGAAGCCTCCTGTGGTTTCAATGCTAGAAGCTTTTGTAGACTGTCTAGGTCTTCAAGAAACAGTAATATTCTTTAGAATACTCTATTATGGATTAATACTCTTTTTCTATTTTAGGCAGTTTTGCAGAGACCAGTCATGATGGAAACAGCTTCTAGAATTAAGTAATGTGATTAATACTTGTTTTCCTCATCTTCATACAACAGAATGTATTTATTGAAACTCCTTGTTTTGATAGGGTGGGGTTTTTTAGTTGATCCATTTTTAGTTTACAGGCTCATTATTTTATATTGATGTTGGAAAAACCATGTTATAAGCAGCTTCATTTATGGGAGCCTCGCAAATGGAGAGAGGTGCTGCTAGTGACTCTAGAAATCAATGTGCAGCCAAAACAGCAATAGCAGTGGAAGTGTTCTACTTAGCATCCTGTCCTCTACTCAGTCAAATGGCACTGTTGGATTGTTGCAAGAGTCAGGCTGCAAAGAAACATATTTTGTGTTGGTGTGACTATGATCCTCAACTACACAACCTTAACTCGTGCAAGTGAAGTAACATGTAGTATCAGCAGAGCTACATGGAGTTGAAATGGCTCATGGTTTTAAATGGATTCAGATGCTTCATGTTCTGAAATAAGAATTGTACTTTATTAAAGAACCTTAGAGTCAGTAGAGTTTGCTCTTAAAATGCCCTATCCCAGAACCATTATAAATGTATTCCTTGTGCTTCTCACATGTTAAATTTAGCTTTATGACCCTTGATGGCTTAACTTTGCATGCCTGCTTCATAAGATGTCTTCCCTTGTGTTATTTCCTGCCCTGCTGTTCTCCGTGGAATTTGAAGGAGGCTGGCTCTATTGGTTATGTTATTTTACTCAAGAAGGATTCTGATTTCATAGACAACGGAGAGATGGTGATTTAATTAGAACAGCTTCTCCAAAGAAGGGCTGTCTTGCAAGCAACAGTATTTTCCATTTTGTGCCCTTCATGGTCAAAGAAAGATGGCTTTCTGGACAAGTTTTGGATTTAGAGCTGTGACAGTTCTATAGACCAACACAATCTGATACTCTACTACTACTTTAATGTGGAGTGCAGCCACTGAAACTCCACAACATTGTTCTGTGACACAGCCATATTCACTGTATTTATTCTAGCTTGAAAATTAATCACCACCATGTCCCACAGTAAGTAAATTTATATTGAACAAACAAAAAAAATTTATTTTTAATGTTTCCTGAAACCTGGAAATAATAGTTTGCTGTTTCATTTTGAATCTCTTGGCTAAGGCAGATCTCAATCCTGTTATATTCCGTGGGGATTCAGCGCATTCAGGGGCTGACTCATGTACAGTCAGAGCCCTTTCTTGCTGCGGCAGTCGTCTCCTCATTCCCATTTAAAGGGCACAAATAGGTATTAAAGTCTGGCCAATTGATTTCAAACACTTGACAGAATGGATTCGTTGCTGAGAAGATACACTCTTGTAAATGCCTCTCAAGTTGTGGACTGCATTTCAAGAAATGCTTTTTCCTTTCTCTTCTTTACCTATCAGGAGCAGCTCCGAACGGAGGAAGGAGAAATCAAGAGATGCAGCAAGATGCAGAAGAAGCAAAGAGACCGAGGTTTTCTATGAACTGGCACATGAGCTGCCCCTGCCCCACAACATCAGTTCCCACCTGGACAAGGCATCCATAATGCGCCTGGCAATCAGTTTCCTACGGACTCATAAGCTTTTGTCTTCAGGTAAGATCTGGCTAAAAGAAATTAGTTGTCAGGGCTGCCTGGTGGCATCTTGGTAAGATTATACATGCTCTTCTCTGACCACAGGCTTACCAAAATTACAATTAGTGCAGGGTTTTTGCCTCTAAAAAACCCTCTGAGAACTCTTGAATGTGGTTTATTAATCTCAGTTGTGAGATTTTGAGCTTTTAAGAGTTTAATCAGAATTCAAACATATGCCTTAAGCTTCCATGCTGAAACAGATAATTTTTGATTTGGCATGGCAAGCATGTTTTTCCTGCACATTCAAACAGCAGCTGGAATGCTCTGAAGGTCCAGTACTTTGTTTGAAGGGAGTAATTGTGCTATCCACTGGCAATGAGTAGTAGGTAGGTTGTTTAGAACAAGCTATACTAAGATAGCTAAAACAACTTCTAAATACTTGATTTGAGTGGATTCTACGCAATCAGAGTCCTTCTCATGTTGGACTAGTAGGAAACATGAACAAGCTATAACTTTTATAGGCTGTGAAAACTGATAAAATTAGGAACATTCTTATTTTGCCCCTATATTTGAATAACCACTTTGATGGAAATGTGTGGCTTGAGTAGCCTGTAAGATGGATGAAAACAACTGATGGTTCCAGAGCTTTCACATGGTGACCTATGAGTGTTGAGAATACGTTGAGAAAACAATGCCTGCATTGTTTGTGAATGGTAACCCCAGAATTGTGTCTTTTCCTTTATTAATGGCAGGACTCCCAATAAGGTCACGATTGCACTTCCTCTCTTCAGAAAAGTTGAGTCATATGAGAGTAATTACTTTAATAAATGTTATTAGGAAACATCCCATTTTGTGGTCAAATTTGCTGTTGGTTTTTTGTTGGTTAGTCTGAAAGATATGCCAAATTCAATTCTGCTTCTGTGCACTCTGTAGTTTCTTGTAGTGCTTTTGGCTTTTGCTGAAGCCTACTGTATAAAATGTAGGTATTTTCATCTTAGCTTATAGAATGTGGTTTTATCATGTACTCCTGTGAAAAGTTTGTGCTGAACACTGTTTGGAAATCATCTCTGATTTTGTCATGTAACTAGTACTTGAAGAAGTTGCGTAAATAGGTAAATGTTCTTAAACAAAGCCAATTTGTTAGAAACTTTCTCATAAAAACACAGCCTCAGCTCTTCAAATATTTATATGGCATGAACTAGACACTGACACAGCATAGGAAAAGTAAACTTTTGAAAGGCTGTAACTGATAATATAAGTAATGTGCATGCTTGTGAAAATTGACATGAAATAGTTGGATGCAGTCATCATCAGAAAAATACATTTGCTAATCTGCTAAGATTAAAGTGAATTTTTCAAATGAATTTACATTTCTCTGTGAGGAAGAAAAATCTACTGATTAAAACATTTATTTTGATGCTTCTATAGTCTTAAGGCTTAGACTCATTATTTGATAATGATGTATAATTCAGTATATGTATGTAGTAGTCATACATACATGTAAAGACATGATACTTCTGAGGCATATTTCTGTGACAGCGTTTGAAAAACCATGGGATTCATGTACACAATTTGCATTTTCTTGAAGTACCACCAATACCCAGCAGCAGAAAAGAATCTGGAAATAAAATGTTACAGTAGCCACAGGCTGTGCTTTAATATTTCATGCTTTCTCTATATTAGTTATTTGCTTAGCCTTAAATCTGATGCACTCACTTCCTCAGTCCAAATACTAACTTGGAGTAAATCCTCTGATTAAAATTTGTGTTGTTAGTCAAATGCAGATTTGTCTGTGGCTACATTTTATGACACAAGGGTTGTAAATGAGGGTTTCAAGATCTTAGATGTTGTTGTTCTCAGGAATTGAACTTAAGGTAGGATGGCTTTTCTGGAAATTCTGGGTATTATTTTCTGATAATGGAAATACATTAAAATTAAAGAACTCAAGTCAGAAAACCTTGTCTGCTGCTCATCTACTATTCTGAGTATAACTAACATATAAATTAAATTTCCTATCTTTGTGGACCTCTGAATAATGTCAGTCTGTAAAAGGACACTGGCTTTCTCTAGAAGCCCATCCAATTTAATTCAGAGTGGTAGGTTTCTAATGCAGCTGGAGGCTCACAGATCAAGAGGTTTGCTGCTTATCCTTCTTTTGATGAGTGTGAAGCAAGATGTAAAATGGGCTGGGTGATGTTCGTGCTTGTTCTGTTCTCGCTTCTGCTTTGGACCCTTTCTGAACCCCAAGCAAAGCTGCAGCAAATGTTTTGTGTGCATATTTAGCAGCCTGGAATTTGACCATAAATTTACTGTTTCATTTGTAAAGTCTGATTTGACTGACAGGGAGCATGGGGAACACTATGTCACCTGTTGATGGATGAACTGGGAAATGGGGAGGTGGAAGTGCATGAGAAGCAAATGTCCACCCCAGGCTGCAAATCACCTCTTTCCTTATCTTTATTGAAATGGTTCTGATTATTTGGGCTGGACACCTACTGTAAACTGGAGTTAAGTGAGTGTATTTGTTCTGTCAGTAAGTTGGACATTGAAATAACATTTGCTGCAGCTTGAAAAAAGCTTCCAAGTGTGATAGAGAAAAAAATACCACTTGATTACCATTTTTCTTGTTTCTAATTTAGTCTATCAAAACCTACTAGTACACCATATTTTATGTTATATTACTGTTTGTGGGCACAATTCTCAAAGACATCTCTCTGTTTCAAGGCGATTTTGCCTGAAGCAGAGAGATCAAGGCCTTTCCCAGGACTGTACCCTCATCTTTCTGCAAGCTGATGCTCCAGGAGGGATTTTGGAGATGGCCATAGGCAACTTGCCAGTGCCACACTGCTGGCATTGAGTGTCTCATGCCCTTTCCTATTATTCCCTGAGTCGGAATAGGGCTTTTCACTTGTGTAACTCGGGCTGTTTTATTAGCTGTGTCTGCATAATGATCAATTATCTGTTGGGAAGCCAAGACCTAGGGAAATCTATGCCCACATTCTTCCAGCAGGTGAATGGCTGAGCCCCTGAATCGGAGCCCTCATTGAGAGCTCTCCTGCTACGTGCCTCAAAAAATCCTGACTTCTGGATTGCAGAGTGCACGTCTCCTGCAGGCGTTGCAGGGCCTGAGCTTGGCCCTTGTATCCTATCATAATAGGAAATAGCTGGTTGTATATCTCAGAGTTCAAAAGGGTAAAAAATACCAGGTTTTGCTTTATAAAAGTTGCTGCTTTACTTAGTAACACGTTTCCCTTTGATTTTCACAGTAGGCAATTCTGTGTGGGAATGTTGGAGAGGAAGCCTTTAACATTTAGAAATGCAGGCTGTTCGTCTGACGGCCTGATTGAGATTAGTATCACAGGAAGCAAACTGAAACAATAGCTTTATAATACTGTTTCCATGTTGTGCACAGAACAGTACATGGTATAATTGGAATGCTAAGTAGAAATATTTAATTATGATCATCTTAAATATTTTTCAAGATGTCTCCTAATTCTGTTGGCATAATACCTTTTTGCCATCGTTACATTCAAATGTTTGGGATAAATTTAGAACAGATCTTTGTTCATTTCAAGTAAAGGTTTTGATCCCATAAAGCTGCTGCTGAAAATAGGCATTCTGATGGTTATCAGTAGTGGAGCTTTTGGATTTGGGATTTTGTGTCCTTTAGTGTGATCAGAAAAACTGTTAGCAGTACTTTTCCCATATTGTTTTCTAGTATAGTTATTAAGTCAGTCTAATGCTTTTGGGGGAGCTAATAGATGGCAAAAGAGAAATAATGGCTTTTGCTAAAGAACGACCACCTTGGTTAACAGTTAATATTGTGATAGGCTGCCTCAGATACTCTTTTTTGTCTGAATATGGGGAGGAGAATCCATTTTAGGAAGCCTGTTAATGCAGTGCCAATAATTTTAAGTGTTTATTTGAACCATGCTGATGCTAAAGGTGTTCCAGGAACCAGAACTCTCTAGTACACTGAGTTTTTTTCTGCCAGGACTACAGACTTTTTAATCAGGGTAATCAGGCAAACACAATTTTATTGGCTTGCCTTAATCCCATCCCAATTATGTGGTCACCCACATGTCTTTTCTATGCAGAAATCCAGCAAAGGAAACTGGCTGGGAGTTGCTCTTGTGCAGGCAGACAGCAGCAGAAATGGGGAGGGAACAGGGATACAGACAGGAAGTTGTTTGGGAGAAGGGAGGCCACAAGGAAGCCAGTGTGAAGTTGTTTCAAGGGAGGGAGACAACAGAGCCGGAAAGCCAGCAGGGAGCAGAAGGGGAAAAAATAGATTTTCTCTAGGCTTTTAAGGGAGAGGATGGACTGTAGGGAGAACTGATGTGGGCATTGTTTTTGAATGTCTGGACAAGCTGCATCTAATGTCAGGCCATTGTGGCATAAAGCAGTGCTTTAAAAATAGCATGTCTACTTGATTGCTTTTATTAAATTGGAAAAATCATTTTATGCCAACCATGCTGCTGGAAATGAGAGTGAGCTGGTTTCTGAGTGCTTCAGCTGTTTGAAGTGATGTCCCCTTTCAGGGAAGGTGCACCCAAAGGTCTCATGGGATTCAAAGCCTGGTCTGATGGGGTGCTGTATTCCCAACATTCAATATTGATGGCTGCAGGACTCCAAGCAAGTTCCTGGGAGCAGAATCTGAATGATTTGGCTAGATACAAACTCTGCAATCAAAACAGCACTAACATAAGTGTTTTCTTTATTCAAGATTGCTTGTGCGCTTGGAGATAAGAGCCCTTCAGGAAGCTTCAAGTTTAAGAGTAGCTTTTTCTTGATGTATCTAAATTGAAAGCTTTTATTGAACACATTGAAAATATCCCCTTGAACAGGATATACTGCCATGTCGAGACAGAAAAAAAGGGGGAAAAAAACCAGCCACTTTCCTTTGATGGAAAACAAGAAACCAGGAAGAGATAAGTCTGTCTCAAAGCTGCTCTCTCTGATGCAGGATGAAGCTGCTGTTAGATCTTCCCTAATTTTTGCCTGCTGGTGTCAGGCAGGTTTTACAACCCTCCTCTGGAGTGGCAGCTATAGCCTGGTATCTGTTATGCACAATATGTAAGCAACTTACTGGTACTTATAGGAACCAGGATGAGAGACAAAGCCAGGAAAATTCTGTGCAGATGACGATGTGGCCTCCAGTAGAAACACATTTCATCATTGTCTACCTCTGAACTGACCAGAAAGACCCCTTTGAGTCAGATCAAAGGTGTTGAGAGGAGTTATAGGCTGTTTGCTAGGAGGTTGTTTATACCTGCGCAGTTATTTCTTGTAAGGAGAAGCCTGATTTTTGAGCCTTCAGACTTGTTCCAAGAGGTTGGACTGAAGGAAATGAGCAAGCTTCTACGGAAAAAGTGTTCTTAAACTTGGGAACAGTGCACATCCTGACAGCGAGAATTAATCAAAGCTTGTTTACGGAAGTTATTTTTAGTATAAAAGGTTATCATAAACACTGCAATAAGCACTTGCCATTACAGTTCAAAGTTTCTTGTCAATGAATAAATTCTATTTGGTGGTTAGAAAATTGTCAAAATAAATACTTACCAAAATTTAATACAGACTGAGACATGGACTGAAAAATACTGTATCAAAATTCAAGAATTACTGCCTTGGGGCAAAGTGAATAGTGGATGACCCATCAAATGTTGGGACATGGGACATCATTGCTGTGTTCCTGGTTCTGCTGTACCTCTGACAGTCATCCCAGGAAGGCCACAGCAGCAGTTTTATGAGGCTTTTTGGCGTGTTTCAACACCTCCCAGTCTCACCTAGATAGGGATTCTCCCTCTGTGTAGGCTTCCCAGTGTTACATGAACACAGTCTTGGCTGGGCTCCATCAAGTAGCTATAATATGAAGAACAATATTACAGCACTTCATTCTGCTGAATGTGCTGTTAATTTAAACTGGCATATTTGCAGTCCAGTCTCCCTTAGTTGAGGGAAGGTGGGAAAAGTTGTAGGAAAAAAACCAGAAACACATCCTTATTTCAAAATTTGGCTAGCAGCTGTTTTGAAGTGCAATGCTAACAAAAAATCTCCAATCAAACACAAAAACCCCCACACCCTAAAAGTCAGTATAAACTGAGTCCCACTGTTACCCTTCTTGAAGACCTGCAAAAACCTGACAAGTCTACATGAGGTGCTGCTCTCTGGATAAAGTGACCTCAGACCTACTGGAAACCAAAGGCTGAAGTTCTGCTCTCAACTCCTCATGCTAATTTCCCACTTCCATCTTTCTCAAATATTTTCCATCTGAGGCTGTATTTCCTTATGCTGATGCTCCAGGACAGCCCCAAGGTAAATTAATGCAAAGGTAAATTTAAAGCAAAATGAAACACAATATGGATTTCAGGGATGACCTTGCAGTAGCCGTGCCATTATTTGTTTTACATCCTCAAAAGAGATTCTTTCTAAAGCAAACCGGATTTTTGCTAGTGGCAATGACTGAATTGCTTCTGATGTATCACTCTGCTAAAGTGTGTATATGCTCTGTGTATTAGCAGCTAGTGGTTTCCACAGGAGAAAGGGAATGTGCTCTAATGCTGACACTGCAGCCCTAGGAGCAACTCCTATTTATTATTTATATTACTATAATTATACCAGGTTACCTGATACAGGGCATACCAGGGCCGCCACAGTGCAGCCCAGCATATTTCTTTGCTACAGTCTAAGGATCCTCAGGTAGCTGGTACTTGGCACCCACCTTTATGTGCCTAATAGCGCCTGCAGTTTCCTCGTCTTTGAAACGTGAGCACACCCTATTAAGTACTACAAGAAACCCCTATCTGCCAGCTCCCCTTTCCTGCTGCAGCTGGGCTGCTGAGGAGAAAGGAGGGGGTGCAGTGGGGTTTATTGAGTTACCAGGGAGGCTGGAGTGTGACTGCAAAACACCTTGGTCGTGCTTTTGGGTTAGGATGCACAGCAGCACAAACAATCTTCTCTCCCTCCTTCCCATCCATATGCCAGATGCCTCCAGCTGGACGAAGATAATTTTAATAAAAACAGTTGAACTCTGATCCCACAAACCCCTGTAACCACATGCTTTAAAGGTGGCTGTTTCTTTAAGTCCTTTGCTCAGCTCGGAACTTAAGGGTTTGAACCTGCAGCCCCAATGTGAGTGATCCATGTCCTCTGTGTGTGTTTGTATAAGCAATATAATTTATATACATGGAAAAGCAAACTTAATCATCTGATAATACAAGTAAAGTGTTTGTCTTTCACTGTTGGAGGCATTTAAGAATACAAATGCTTTGAATAGCCTTCCTGCCTTTGAATGGTCATGTTTTGTTAATGCAAACTTAATGAGCTGGGAAAAAAAAAATGGAAAGGAGGGTCTGGGGTTAGAGCTGAAAAGTCATTTTTTTCTCTGAACCCACACTTGGCTGATTGTCTTGGGCTTATAGCCATGATCCCTGCTGAATAAACCATTTGTTTGCTTCCGGAAAAGTAAAAAAAAGACCCTTGACATTCTTTACGCAGCAGAAACAAGCTTGGGAGCAGATGGTCACTTACCTCTTTTTTATTTTTTTTTACTTTTTTTTTTTCCTTCCCTAAATGTCATTTTGGTCAAAGTGCATACTATTCAAATATATTATTGTGTATTTTCTGTATTTTAAATGCTAGTCCTGATGTAATTTCCTGAAGTAATTTGCTTTGTACTGAGGAGGAACTGGCCCCTGCATGCGTAGCCAGAATTGTGGTGCAGGGATGTGAAATGATAAATCCCCAGCCTGTGCTGGCCATCCCAGGAGAGCGTCCTCTCTTCCCTGCTACGAAACAGTCTTGTTGAGAGGCAAAGGGTGATAAACCAAGGGCTCTCTGTGGCCCCAGGGCTCAGTCCATTTCTTCCCTTGCTTGCATGACGGGTGATGGGCTGCTGCCAGGGAGGGATGTTGAGGAACAGGAGGATGCAGCAGCAGCAGCCAGCATCATTTTTGTCACCCCTCATCTGTTCCAAACAGTGCTCAGTGGGCTCTGCGCTGGGAATGCTCAACCCTCTTGGTTTGCTTGCAGTTCATCCTCAGGCACTAGCAGATGCAGTTCAGGAGCTGTATAGATCAAACTTATCCTTTAATCATCACTCATTAGTACTTCAAAGTAAAAACTGCATTAGTTTGGCTCAGCCTCTTCCCTATTCAAAAAAGTAACAAACACAAGCCATATAATGTTCTACAAAGCAATGCTCTATTCCTGCTTCTAGACTTCTTGCAAAATGAGTATTTCAACAAGAAACGTGAAGGAATATGGTCAATGTGCTGTTTCGTTGAGGAAAAGAACAATAATTAATGACTTTTCTCAAGTGCTAACAGTATATGTACTACAGAACAAATGGTAAGCTAAAATTGCAACATTAAACAATCAGAGAAGAGCAAATGCCTCAAGAAATTTGTTTGTGTCCCACTGTTCTTGCGAGTAAGGCTGATGCAATTATGGTTGGAGCCTCTGGACAGCAAAATTGGTGGTGTGCCCAGCCCGGAGCACTCCTTTGCCACCAGGAAGGAGCACAGAGAGCAGAAACGCTTCAGCTTTTCTCCCATCATCCTTGCTGCCATGGGCTCTAGGGCACCTTTGAATTAGATGGGACTTACCCATAGCCCTATATCTTGGAGTTGGTTATTCCTTTTTCAGAGATAATATGGTGAGGTTTTTCTTCTTCTTTTACTTGCTTTTTCCCTTCAAAATCAGAGCTTTACCACGACATTTGCAATGACTGATCACAAATGTGCACGCTAACTGACAGAACTGTAAAGATAAGCTCACCACAGCATGTCTGAGGTACACAGACCAGATAAAATATCTGTAAGTGGTTTTGTAAAAAATTATTCCAGAAGTTTCACATAAAACATATCAAGAAATTAACGGTCCAGCTCCTACACAGAAATTTTTCATTGCGAGTTGTCTGTGCGTCATTCCTTGATAGCTTCTTATTCATGGAGCTGAAGCATGCTTAAAAGCACAGAAGGGAAAGGGGCGTTTGTGTGACTGGCATCAGAAGGAGCAGTGCCTTCTCCCTCCTCCTCTGTCTACAGTTTTGTCCTGTGCTGCTTCCCACAGCATGAGATGAACTGTGTGGATCACATGCAAGGAAGGCATCACGATGCCATCAATTGTCACTACACTGCAGCCAAAAGGTACCAGGAAAATGTAGAACGAAAAAAAAAAAAAAATCTGTAATAAATATTCTAGCGTGGCCTTAGTTTTCAGCTAAACAGTGGCACATCTTTCCCAGAAATTAGTAAGGTGCACTCTGTTCATGAACCTGCATAGGCAAACATCTGGGACATAAGCAGAGTCAGTGTCTGCTCCTTGTGGGACAGGGCAAGTGTGGGTGAGTGATGAAGCTTGTCAGACTTTGGTGGAGTGGAGCATAGGAAGTTCTGAGGTCTGCAGATGAAAAAGCAGGTATCAGTGGGATGGATCTGTGGTTTTCTGAGGAATACTGAGATTTATGGGACAACAAAGAGATTCACCCAGAATGACTTCAAGGGAGCAGTTTTCTACTTTTTCTATTGAAATTGTGTTAACAGATGTGTCTGTACTAAGTAAAGAGGTCTATTTAGGCATATTTTGTAGGAGTTGTGTTTGATCTTCTTAGAAAGCCTGACCTGATGGAAGAGTCCTGTTAGATGTTTGTTAGGCATGCACAGATTTATGCACATTCTGTAAGACTTGCCCTCTACCTCGTGCCTGTTAGGAGGTACAAACGTTGCATGTGGCCAAGAGAACATGTACAAAGAAGATGCACTTCAGTCATCTGCATCTGCAGGTGTTAGTGACTGAAAACACATCTTACAGAAACATGCTAAAGGTGAAGAGAGGGTCTTGCATTTGCCAAACATTTAGAAAAGTATCTCCTGCTTTTCTAGTGATGAGGGCATCTATATCATATGCTGGTCAGAAGGCCCCACCAGAAGAGGTTTGTTGAAAGGAAATTTTAACAGCAGAAAAATATTTTGTTGCCTTGTAACTGTGCTTGCATTGAAAACGGCTGGCTGAGGTGCTGAAGGCATTAAATGCTTTCTTTGCTTTTTTTCCTCAGTATGTGCTGACAATGAGAATGAACTAGAGGCAGACCAGCAGATGGACAACTTGTACCTGAAAGCTTTGGAAGGATTTATTGCCGTGGTGACACAGGATGGGGACATGATCTTTCTGTCAGAGAATGTCAACAAATATATGGGTCTTACCCAGGTAACTTGTTCCCTTGCGCTTTCCTCTCTTTGTAATACAGTTCATAGAAGCAACACTTATGTCTAAGTGCAAAAAAACCCCAGCTGTGTGTCTCTGCAAAAAAAACTGGAAATAAAATGTCTTAGTCCTCAGGCAGGTACCCTGCAGAGCAGACAACACAGGTTGGAGGTTCCCTCTCCATTCCTATCAAGTTGTAGTGTCTTTGGTGACTGCAAAGTTGCCTTCCTAGATCTTACTGGGGAGATGAGAAGGTATTTATTCTATTTGTACTACGGGGGTATAGAGCTGATGTTTTAGGTCTCCCTGTTTCTGCATTGTAGAGAGGGAGTTTTCTCCTGTGTTGAAAATAACAAGTGCTATTGACTGTTAACTGCACTGTGCAAATTCAAAGATAAGAGAATTGTTCTGGGGAGAAAATGAGGAGTTGTGTATAGGACAAACAAAGGGAGGGATGTGGGATTTGTGTCTGTGAGCATCCTGTCAATGCACTTAGTTCCGGTGACCAGTTTCATTTGAATTGTATTTAAAAGCAGATAAATACTTTCAGTTGCTTTGATTTGGCTAAGTGTAGCTCTTACTTCCACACAGGTGGAACTCACTGGACACAGCATTTTTGACTTCACTCATCCATGTGACCATGAAGAAATTCGAGAGAATCTGAGTCTGAAAAGTGGTAATAATGAAAATACAAAAGTCCCTGCTTGCTTTTGAAATAGCCAAATGAAGTAAATGGCTAGCAGTAAAGATCTGGTAGCCATGTTAAAGGGAATTTTCATTCCTACGGTAATCTGTATAACCAAGTGTAATTCAATGCTTTGCAGATTTTTTTTTATGTTTTGCGAAATATTGCTTAAATACGATAGTACTAAGGTTTAGTATTTTCCTTTCATCAAGTTTAGACAGGTAAAATATTTTCAATTGTAATGCTTTGGAAAGGTTTATGTGCTGCAAGCTAAAAATAGGTTTAAAATGCACAAAGTCCTACATAAGTTCCACTTAAAATTTTAGGCCTGAACTCTACAAACTGCTTTGCAGTGGTAGATACATCTTTGATGGTGTCTGCAGGTAAATTATCTGAGAATTAGTCTGTTATTTTTGTTGAATCATTCATCGTTATCAGTAGAAGAAATCAAGAAGGAAAATGAGAAAATTCATTTGCCTTTTCCTTATACAGGTCCAGGCTTTGGAAAGAAAAGCAAAGAGATGTCAACTGAGCGTGACTTCTTCATGAGGATGAAATGCACTGTTACCAACAGAGGCAGAACTGTTAACCTCAAGTCTGCCACATGGAAGGTAGCATATTTGAGCCAAATTAAGTGGGTTTGATTTTAATAGACATTTTGATGTGTAGAGAAAGTACATCCTAAGTTCGTTTCTCATTATTTCAGGTTTTGCACTGCACTGGACAAGTTAAAGTGTATAACACTTGCCCTCCTCACACTCTGTGTGGGTATAAGGAGCCTCTTCTCACCTGCCTTATAATAATGTGTGAGCCTATTCAGCACCCTTCAAACATCGATATCCCCCTGGACAGCAAGACCTTCCTGAGTCGCCATAGCATGGACATGAAATTCACCTACTGTGATGACAGGTAAGCTCCACTGGTTTTTCCTTTCCAGAGGTGTTTTTATCTTCTTACACAACACAAGCAGTTCTTCTAAATGTCCTCTGTGGATCTGGTAAGCAAGGACTAGAAGAAAATACAGCCGGTTACCAAAACGGCTATTTAGTGGCTCACTTAATCCACCTCAAAAATTTCAGTTTAGGCAAAACGGTATTCCTGCTGTATTTCCTCTTCCTGCCAAGGGAGGAATTCAGTTTTACTGGCAGAAGATGGGGGCAGCTTGGAGCCACAAACATCAGGTTCTTGGGGTTTAACACACTGAAGGGTATAGGGGATTTCTGTTGCTGTGTTTTAGAGTGCATGTCCCATGGCATGCCATATGGACCTTAGTCAAGGACTGTTTTACGGTTGGTTTGGCCCAGGATGCTGTTATCAGTTAGCTGGCAAGTACTTCATGCTCTACATTAACCAAGAATTGCTAAGGCATGCAGAGTACCTGGCTGCTCTGAAATGGAGTTGCAGCGTCTTGCTCAATGAAAAGCAAACAGCCTTTATTGGTTATCTCCCTGCACCTTTTAGTGACGAAATGAAAGGGAGGGGACGACCCTGGATCAGGCAAGGGGCTTGTCCTCTGCTCCCTGCACTTCACTCTTGAGTGAAAAAAATGGGGATCCCTGTAATCTCTATCTGTCTGTCTTGTCTTGGGATCTCCATGGCATTTCATGCCATCTATCTCTTCTCCCTGTCTACATACTGTGATAACCATCTTCTGTGCATGCAAGCAAGCTGGAGATCCTTTCCCATGAAGTATCTTCCTGTCTCCCAATTGCCCAGAAAGTCCTGTTCTTAGTGCTGTGGATTTAGGTTTTGTTTTGGGGGGTTTTTTTCAGTTTATGAGGTCATCCTTGAATTTAAGATGAACTTTTCTATGTAAAGAAATTGGACTCCTGAAGTTCAGACATGCTAGCAACCTCTGAGACCTGGAGGGTTATCAGTGAGATTATACATACGCTTGCAACTTACACAGAAACTCAAAGGACCAACATCTTTGTTGTTTTCTTTAAATTTCGAAGGTTTTTTAAACTTTGCTAAGTAAGATTATTTTTTAAACAATGTGATGAAGCAGCCGTATAAACTTGCAGTGTTAGCAGCTGTGGATGAAAGCAAGACTGCAAATGCGAAACTTGTGACCGACCTTCTGACCTCTCTCAGAACTGAGCAGCAAGCGTGCTGTAACTAGAAATGGTCTCTGATGTAATCACAATCACATTTTTTCCTTTGTTAATATTTTCAGCATGAAAATACTGAGATATCAATAGGATTTTGCTGCTGGAGGGAGAAACAACAATATGGTAGTGACTCACTAAAAGCAGTGTGCTCTAAATTACTGGGGCCATTCAGTGGCAGGTTACAGGGGAGTAGCAGAGGATTTTGCGTTATTGCAGCACTCACATGTCTCTGCAAGACTTAATGCATAAGCCATTATAAATGAGAATTAGAGGGACTGATGCTATCCCATTAAAGATAAACATGGTTTATTTTAAAAATAATGATATATTATGCCCTATCTTAAGTAGTGGGCATTTGATTTACAGGTAAAATGTTTCACGTGGCAGTGAATACAAGAGCTTCCTCTGGAGGACTGTAGGGATTTTAGAGATTTTTTTTCTCTAAAACCAAACTAAAAAGTAGCACATCTTTTAGTAGATAGTTTTGGTTGGATGTTTCACTCCCAGTTTATTCAGATTTTGATAAAGCTGCAAAAAGCCAGCCAGGGCAGAGAAGGAGGAGACCTCATAAAGCTTTCAGGTTTTTCACAGCAGATCCACCGGGCCCTCGCTTCCCTCCCAGAGGGATGTTGATTTGTCTCCAGCAGGCGACACATCACTAGACACATAAAAATGCAAAACACTCATCTGTTCTTATCGAATTCAGTGCTGCTAGACAAATTGCATTGAAGGAGCAGCTTACGCTAAGAATGTAAATCCCAGCTGGGGAGTGGAAGAGGGAAGGCAGCATGTGCCAGTCAGATGCCTAAACTCTTCTACGTACTCTGTGCTTTCTGCAGCGACTCAGCAGGTCTGACACAGCTCATTGCTCCATAAGGGACAGTGTCTTTCCAGTTCAGGGCTGGTACCATTGAGGGCAGTGTGCCTCCTCTACCAGGTTTCTGCAGTTGTCCTGGTATCCTCCTTGCAGTTCATCTGGTGTGGACAAGTCTGCTTCCAGGGAGCATTAAGTTTTTATTTTCCAAGCACTCAGTCAAAGAAACTCTTGGATTATGGAGTATAATCTCCTTAGGAAAGCTCATGGCCTCTCTGTCATAAAGCAACATGCAAAATATAGGCTGGCTACCTTACAGCATTTTGTGACACAAACTAGTTGGCTTTTCCTTAGGAGGGTATAGGGTAGATGTAATATGAAGGAGGCAAGACTGGCCATCATTTAAAACATGTGACACGGTAGCCCATATAATTTGCCTTCCAGAAATAAATGATGTATGTGGGCCTTTGACTTGGCAGTGGTTAGGTGGAATATGTTTGTATTCTTCAAACAATTTTTGCAAAGTGATGAGCCTGTAAAGAAAAACTTGTGGATATGAATAATAAATGAGGCTTGTTCTCTTAAATGCCTGCTTCAGCCATTCCTGGAGAGTGATTTAAAAATGTTCCCTTGCTCCACTTATCTTGGCTAAGTGGTTTACAGGAAGGATTATTTTAGCTGTAATACAGAAGTGCTGATCAGTGGTACAATTTAATAATCCAAGCAAGAGTTTAGTTCAGCTGCACAATGCTTTTGTGTCAGGAAGGATTGCCAGTGAGGGTGTTTTAGTCAGAAGAAAAGGATGTCTTTGTACAAAGGCAATTTTGTTACTTTGGTGGCATTGCTACTGCTCAGTGTCTCTTTTTGTCCAGGGCCATGGGGCCAAGGAGTAGGTAGAAATAGTGGTAGTATGTTCCTCTCATGGAAAAAGCCACAAAACAAAAGTGAAAACTGTACTTGAATTTGACAAAAACCTCCGAAACTGCGTTAGGTGCCTGAGTCGGTTGATCTGAGCCTTTATGCCGTAAGCACAGCAAAGGAACACCATAGGTTGTGGATTGGAAGGAACCAGGGTTTCAAGGGCTGTGAGGGCAATGTGCCTTTAACCTTCATCCCTTTGACCTCTGTGGTGCTGGGGAGGTGAGAGGGGAGCACTCTGCCTGTAATTACTGTGGGACCATGTGTGAGGGGAGAGAAGGATGGATAAGGAAACAGATTTGTCGGGCAGGGGCTGAGATGCACAGGTGGTGACTCTGGAGGCTGTGTCACCAGCCAGTTCCCTGGCACAGGCACACTGCATAATGTATGTATCCATTACTTTGAAGGCACGGCTTGCTGTGGGGAATCGTATGTCCCTGATTACTAGAAACCCAATTAGTTATATACCCCTTCCTTCTTTTTCTTGATTGGGACATTTTAATGGTAGAGTTGAAGAAGACAAAAGGAGCAGCGGAGGATATGTGGTGATTCAGAATAGGATGGTGCAGGAAGATGCAATGCCATAGTGTTGGTCTCAGTTAGATTTCCCATATGAATATTCATATGGGATCCAGGCTGTGCCCAAATGAGAGGAAACTGAGTTTTATTTCCAATTATGTCCCAGTAAATAAGAAATATGCAGGCACAGGACTTTGGATGAGGATTTAAGTCAATTTGCCATTTGACCTATACTTGGGGAATATTTTTAAGTTAAATGAGAATGCAGAGAAGCATTTGAATGGACATCCTGTCCTTTCATTCCTGCTCAGGGGAAAATGCAGTATAGAGACAAGAGAAGTGGTGATATCTGAAGCCAAAGATCCACATTTGACGAAACTGACTTTTGGAATATGTCATACTTAAGAGTAAAACATGATCTACTTCTTTTGTTAATAACAAAACCTCAATTTAGGTAGACAAAACAAGCCAGAGTGACAGTCCTGGTGAAGATTTTCATGTATGCATGTAGTATTTTTGCCTTGAAGGGCAGATACACCTGACCAGGCCATCCATCCCGCTCAGGAGTGGCCAGGGTTTGCAGGATTTTGGATTTTTTTTTTTCATTGGCCTGGGTTAGAGTAGAAGCAGCCATGAATATTTTTGAGAGGAAATGTGGTTAGTTGGTAAGACTGCCCTGCTGCCTGTTCTAGCAGGCTGACAGAGTGCTTTACCCCAGGCACAGTGTCTGTGTTAGGCTTTATTATTTTTTTCTCTCTCTTTTTTTTAAACTCATTCTACTTTAAGTATAACTTTGTTTTGTTTGTTCCCGTCAAGACCAATTTAACGTCAATAATTTGGTAACAGTTTGAATACAGAAAGACTTTGTTAAGAGATCCACACCCTCACACACACAGTCCACACAGGGCCCGATGAATATACACCTGGCTATTTTTTTGTGAGCAGTAAACATTAGAGCCTGACTTCTCAATCCTGATGGTTCTTACCATACTATTTTAATTCAAGAAATGGTATATACAATAAAAACCTTTGTGGTCCTATAAAGGCAAAGAAAAGCACAATTTTAGGAAAAACAAAAATACTTGAACTAGCCCATCTTGTAGGAAATGCAGCCTTGAAGCAGTGAGTTTTGTTTGCTTTGCTGTGTTTCAAAGAGATAAAATAGGGCAAAGTTGTACAAACCTAGACACTGGATTCAGATCACTTGTTTCTTAATTGCATACCCTAAGCACAAAAATTTGCCTTTATTCCGTGTTCCAAAAGTTAAATATCAAGATACTTATATATATATTTAAAGGAAACCGAAACTGCTCAAAATGCACTTGAGTGGTGGGTATTGGGACAGATCTGCTACTGCAAATGGCTATTGCCCACCTCTTCACTGTGTTTTCTGAGATTTTGACCTCTGTACATCATGATGACAAGTTTAGCTCAGAAAACTGAAGTGCAAGTCTGGCAAAAATTAAGATTCCCCCAAAGGTATTTGCATTCCCAGAAATGAGTTGGTAACAGGAAAATAAACAGCCTCACAGCCCACCTGTCATCTTCAGCAAAAAATTATTATTATCTTACTAATTGGCATTCTACAGATGCAAAGGAAACACAAAGCCTACCATGACAGGAATGCCATCCAAAACCACCATACAGTTTATTTTCTAATTTTGTCATTCCACAGCTTGCACAAAGAGCAATTTTCTGTCTGGTTTCTAAGCAAAAGTAGAATTCTTGTGCCTGAGCTCACTTTCGTAAATGACCCTTTGGTGTTATGAGACGTAGACATTTCCCTGGCTTTCTTGGCTGTGTACTCCTCTGTCTCATAGCTCCATGGGATGCCTTTTCCTTTGTATTTAGTCCTCTGTGTGTTCACTTGGCATTTTGTGTTGCTAAACACAAAGGCTTGTGTGGTGAGCACACAGAGTTTGGAGGGTGCACCTCACTGGCAAACCTCAAAAGTGAGGCTCAGGTGAGGTCAGTGCAAGGACCTGTGCCGAAAGACTCGCTGCCTCCTGCCCCAGGGGCTGGTCAGGCTGGACAGGGCTGTGCCCAGTCTTCTTCCATGATCTTGGGAGAGCACCAGGATGGGTGTGATGGATGGCTGCCATCTAGGCCCTGGTACATAATGTGGCATGAAATACACTAATCTGATTTCCAGCCCTACACAGCCTGCAGCCTACGAGATTTTTTTTAAACTTTTCAGGGTCAGCAGCACCACAGGAAGAATAAAGGAGGGTGTGAACTGCCAATTTATGCACCCAAAACTAATAGAGATAACAACTGTTGGAGAGAGAATATTTGTTATTAAATAGTGGTATTTAAAAATGTATTTAGGAAACACTGTCAAGCAGTTTTAGGGGGTTTTTGTGAGTGGGAAAACGGAACATTCTACAATTTTTTTTTTTAAAATCATATCAATCCCAGGAGTGTTCAAAGAGAAGTGTAATGACTCTGGATAGTGTTAACAGATTAACAGATCAGTCAACAAGGGCATAGAGGCTGTTTAGCCATTTACTATTATTTTTTAAAGTAACTATTTTAGCATAATTGCTCTTCATTAGTATTTCACTGTTACCAGGCATGGGTTTAGAACTTAGCCAATATTGTGGAGTTTGTGGGTAATTTTTTTATATCTTATTTTTATCTTTTCATATAATATGTAGTTGGTTGTAGTAAAAAGATACTACCAACCCACCACTTGCTAACTTCCATCCATGATTACATTAGATGTAATTCAATTTGACATTGTCACAGCAGGATTGCGACACAAGTCATTCTCTGCCATGGAATGACAAGAAGAGTAATTTTATAGTGAGGTGCTCATTATGAACAGCAAGGAGCAGTTTGAGAAGGGGAATTACAGGATTGGAATACATAAATTTTGCATAGAAATTACAATTCCCATATGAAAAGAGTCTCTCAGCCTGCTGTATTTTTTGTTTGCTATCTCAGTTCCACTGTTGACATCCATGAAGGCTGTAATGTGGGTTTGGATTTGCACTGGTGCTGCTCGGCACATGGTGCTTCTGTTTTTACCCCATTATCTTCATTTCCTTTTCCTTCTCCCTTCTCAACCTCCACTTGGCTTTCAGCTCCCCATGACTGGATTAAGAGTAAATACTCAACTTCTTGAATTTTAAAATCCTTCCCCTTGCAATGAGCTCCACACTAACTGGAATGGCTTTATGGTATTGTGCCATTATATAACCAAAGGCCATAGTTTCTCTTTTTGAAGACCACGTATTTACACTGATCCTGACAAAGGCCTCTGGTCATTTAGACCAGTGTGTCCCAGCTGGCTGTGTAAAGGCAAGCAGCAGCTGTATTTTGTGAGCCTTAATTTTATTAGGGCTCCTTCAGTATTTGTTGTTTTCTCCTGATGATTCAGCTTTGATGACCCACTCATTATGAGAACTTGTTATTTTCAATAAGAAAGAAAAAACAGTTGCGGTTTCAGAAAAAAGTTAGATTTGAGTGGGATGCAATTTAAAAACTCAGAAGTTTGTCAGTGAAGAGAGTAAAAAGAAACTCTTTGAAACCTGGGCTCAAACAATTCCCCTTTGTTGGGCTAATTTTAGGTGTAAATAAAACTGGAAACATTAACAGAAGAATAAGGGGTTTTTTTGAGGGAAACCCAAAAGGAGCTACAATTTTTGCTCAACTAAAGTATTATAAATGCAGGTTTGTTCCATGGAAATCAGGACAGAGAGTGACAAAACCAAGGTGCCCTGGGGCTATGAGCTGTAGAGATCCGTGGAGGTGGTGGTGAGGGAAAAGCTGACTCAATACCTTGGCGTTCAAGCCATACACAAAATAGTCTCATCTTATGTGTCTTCCTTGCTGGAGGGGGATCCAGGAGATGAATGCCACGCTCTTGCTCTGTTTGTTTTACAGTGTTTATGTGTCTGTCTTGTAAAGACATACTTGTGTCTAGAGGGCTGGGCCAAAGCTGTCCTTCCAGGGAGTACACAAACCTGAGGATGTCTCTTAAAAGTAGCAACACCACAAATCAAATGTGGTGGTGGCAGAAAAAGCCATTCTGAGTGAGTTAGTGACGTGGCATAAAACCTGGGCACTGCCACTGACAGCTGCGAGATGCTGCAAGATGTGACCATTCCTGGCAAACGTCCCAGCTTTTAAAGGTTTATGACAGCTTCACAATCAGTTTGAGTCCTCTCTGCTGCTCTTCTCTGTGTTACAGGTTATAATTAGAATTTTCTTGCTAGGAAGAGGCATCCAAGAGTGTCACTGTCCAGTAAACCAGAAGATAATCTTTGCATTTGAATTAATTTTTTTATATACTTCTTTTAAATTACCATGTTTCCTGTAAAGTTGAGTGTAATGGTATTTCCAATTGAAGTAGAGCGTTTTTCTTCCACCCCCTCATTAGAGAAAATAATCTACACAGTTTGACAACCTATTTTCATTGATTCAGGAACTTGAGAGAAATCCTGCCTTGCCTCAGAAAGACTCTGAAAAAAAGGTCTAGTTTTTCAGATCATAGCTTTCTTTGTGTAAAATACTACTTAGTTTGTGGATTAGTCACCCAAGTAACCTAATCCATATGCCAAAGTTTTCAAATGATTGAGGAAAGACTAAGTTGATGAGCATATTTTTTTCCTTCTAACTGCCCATAATTTCTCACCTGGAATTTTTATTTTATTAGATGCAGTGCCTTAGGTAGTGATTTAACCCTTTTGTGTATGTTTTTAAAATGTACACATACTTTTAAACCTGGTGGCATGTTAAAACATGCATTTGATTTTGAATGGTGGTTGATGGGAGTTTCTGCATATAGTGGACAGCTTGAGAACTTTGTCAGTAAAAGTTAATACCTTCTATCAGAGATAGCATGCAATAAGCATAGGAACTGACATCCTTAGGAATTTTTATTCCAGTAGCAGGACAAGGCAGTTTATTCTGAATTTGGAGATATTTCAGAATGCGATCAGAGGTCCTCTACAGCTCCTCATGTGTTTGGAAGCTCAGAATTTATTGTATTGCTTTTTTAATTCTGTTAGTCTAAGGACTTGAGCTGATAGCTGCTCTGCACATGGGAGCATAAGGCTACAGTGACCTGAATTTTAAATACTTGCTTTTTTTTCTTGAACAAGAATAACAGAGTTGATTGGATACCATCCAGAGGAGCTGCTGGGTCGTTCAGCATATGAGTTCTACCATGCCTTGGACTCAGAGAGTATGACCAAGAGTCATCAGAACTGTAAGTCACGTTCTTACTTTTCTTTGTAGTTTGCATGTAAAGCATAAGTTGTGGATACCTCAATACATAGTTGAAAATACAGGCCCATTTTTTGTGCAGATACTCTCCAAGAGGAGTATTTACACCAGGTTACTGTGCTAGTCTACCTGAAATCTGCCACTGGTCCTTCCAGAGTGTCTGGGTCTTGTCTTAAGTAAAACTAAACTTGGATGTTAGAGAGGAGAATCACTGTCTCTCTAAGGTATAGTGCAAGGTTCAGCTGGAAATTGAAAAAGCTGAGTTAGGCAGTTCTAGCCTGGTGAGAAGGGCATTTACTGGTGGACAAGAGAATTGGGATTGGTCAGCCTGGAAAAGAGAAGGTATTGGGCCTCCAGTACCTGAAGAGAGCCTACAGGAAAAATGGAGAGGGACTATTTGCGAGAGCATGTAGTGACAGGACAAGGAGAAACAGCCTCAAACTGACAGAGGGTGAGTTTAGATGAGATATTAGGAATAAAGTCTTTAATAACAGGGTAGTGAGGCATTGGAACAGGTTGCCCAGAGAGGCTGTGGCTGCCCCATTCCTGGAAGTGTTCAAGGCCAGGCTGGATGGGGTTCACAGCAACCAGTCTAGTGGAAGATGTCCCTGCCTATGGCAGAGGTTGGAACTAGATAATCTTAAAGGTCCCTTAAAGATTCCAAGTCATACTATGATTATCTTTCCAATGTGCTGTTGGACTCAGCAGGCAGAGCTAAAGGGAAATAGGAAGAGTTTATTGCAGTGTTTTTTTGAATGTCTCTCTTTTGCAATCAAGTAACAGCTATCTTCCCCATCCAAAGTAGATATGCAAGGAGATTTTCCAAAAGGGATATTCATTATACAAATAATACCTACTGCCAGGAAGAGCTGCTTCTTGTTATTGTTATGCCTATGGGAACTGCCAGTTTTAGCTGTTCTTAAAGTAAATTACCTGAATTATTTTGGGAGCAGAGAGCAGATCCAAGATCCCTCTTTTCAGAAGGCCACATAGTTACAATTTCCATCTCTTTCACATCACATGTCTTAAAATAATTGGATTTAAATCTTCAGTCTCTGTCCTTAAGAGTTAGTGCTTTGGCTGGAGATAAGGTAGTGCTGTAATGTAAAAATGACATTTCCCACCCTTGGCTGTTATGGCCCCTGAACCAGTTTATTGGAGAGTTCTCAGCAACACATCTCTAAAACCTCTGCAGCGGCTCTTTTTATAGAAACAAAGCAAAGCAGCTAGACTGGAACTTAAAAGATCAAAAAAACCCCAAACCCCACACACCTTGTAGTTGCTGTGATGAAGGTCTCTGTCTTCAGGAAAAAGCCCATGACTTAGGTCACATCTATAGGGAATTGCCCACCAAACAGACTTACAGAAAGTATTTCTGTACTTCCCAGAGAAAAGTTGCAGCAAAGAATAGCTGTCTGACCTTAGGGGGTTAGCTCAAATGGCAAAGATTCAGGACAGTTCTAAGTTGAAATGTTTCTAGAAAAAGTGTTTGGCACTGATGAAAGTTGTGTGCTGTAAAACAGTGTTGATATAAATCATCCTGTTTCAAGCTGCTTAAAAGAAAAAAATAGATCAGCCCATACTTAGTGAGAGTTATCTGGGAATGTAATTTTTAAAATTGTTTCTTAGGTAATTTAGTGTTTTTACCAGAAAAAACGAATAAGTTATATTTATAGATAGGATATTTGTATCCTGTGCTGGGCTATTGAAAGTTATCCTGTGAAATCAGGGTGGGTGCTGCACTGGTGCTTTTGAATCATTGAGTTGGATTTCTAATGGTGGGACACCACCAGGGAGGGAATAAAATGGCAGCTGGCAATCCATTTGGTAATGGGAGAGGGAGGATGAGCAAGCCCTTGTTGGTTTTCCCTATCTAGTTAATGAAATGGGAGCAGTGAGTTACTTGTCCGTGTAAGGATTTCTGGAGAGTTTCTAGTACCTACCGTGACCAGGCATTAATAGATGTTGCTCCTCACTCCAGCAATTCAATTAACCTCAGGTAGTGCACGGTGTGTGTCTATATGCCATTTGTGCCCACTGAAAAGGGCCATGTCCTACAAACTTTCTGCAGGGTGTGAGGTTTGATCAAGAAGCAGAATGCGGGCAAGAGTAAGTCTTAGAGGGGTGATGTTACACCAGCAAAAGTCCTCAAGTCACTGCACAGGTTATAAATGTTTAGGATCAAACTGTTCCATAGGATTTATTACAGCACAGGGTCAGCATGGATTATCTTTTCACTGTTGGAAGCACAGGACCAAAGTCTATCGCTGTCATAAATGTGGTTCCCCACAACAGAACCATCAGTTTAAATCACCAGCAAATTTGACCCCTTTAGTTTTTCTAAGATAAATAGTTCCCGTGTCTTTTGGGACCACCAAGCTTCTTATCAAGTCGGAGAACAACCACAAAGTGACAGCAAGTTGTGACTTGACAAAGCTCACATAAACCCCTCAAATAGGAAGTGCCTGGATTCCATTGTGTGTGCCATTAAGACGCTGTTTAATGCACAGGGTTACCAAGCAGGCATAGAGCTTACACAGACCTTACTTGTTCTTCCAAGCATGTGGCTATACAGAACTTACTAATTTTTCCTGATCATCTCCTTTTGTATGTGGAAATATCCATCTCAAAATTCATGTTCAGCACACCCTTGCATTTATTAAACAATAATTTTTACTAGAAATATGCTATGTATAGGTATATCTCCTTGCAATAGTGCAGTCATCAATTCTGATAGTGCCCACCAGTTAGCAGAAGTTCAGCAAGCCTTCCAAAGGAATCATGGTTTTCTGTTCTATTAAATTCATCCCTGCCTTCCCCCTCTCTCCACACAAAGATAAGGAGTATAATTGGAGCCTATTTCATTGCCATGTAATTATTCTGTACAGATACAGGTAATGTATACTTTATAAAAAGTAAAAAAATAAAGAGAGAAGTGAGAATTTCACTCAGAAGGCAGAACCTTAAATGTAGCATTGATAACAAAGTCAGCAGTTGCAAGCATATTAGTAATTTATGAGATTACCCCATGGAGGGATTTTGCTGTACTTTATTATATCAGAACATGACATGCTTTGAATAATAATAATAAAAAAGATTAAAGCAGTAAAAAGCTTCTTTGTAATGTAACAGGCGCCTACACTGTGACTCTTATTGATGAGCTGATGATTAGGAAGCAGTGTAATTATGTTTCACAAGCAGAGCAGAACAGTCCAGTCACTAAAACACTTTGAAATGAAAGCCTTTTGATTTTGCTCCACCAGAAGTATTTAATCAATAAAAGTAATGTTCTACTTTGTCTAAATAAATTAAATGAAGGATGATTAAATACTCCTAGGAAGAAAACAAACAAACTTCAGAAATAGAAGGATAAACACAGCAACAATTATCTGCAAAACAGTTGTTGTATTTCACAGGCCTGGATTTGTACATTTGTATGGAGATGTAGGAGAGGCTGACAATAAATAGCTTCTCTTAATGGCCACATTCACAATGAATTTTTCTGTAAAAAGACCACAGTATCAATTTTCTAGTCCTCCTGAGTCAAATTGCATTATTTCTAGGGCATTAGTTTGACATACTTCTTTTGGGTATAAAGGCTGTTTAAAAGGGAAGGTTGCCAATGTGTGGTCAAAGGTTTAGTTCAGCCAGTTCCCACTTCTGCTGCTATTCAGTGTGACTATGTCTGCTTACAAGTACAAGCTCCATTAGTGCAAGTACTGCTTGTCTACTCCAGCCCTATTTTTTTTGCTGTTGATCGACATTATTTTTCCTTCACTGACAGCTTGGAATTACAGCAGACAGGACATCATAAAACTTTACATCTCAGAAGTCCAAAGCTCCACACTGAAAACTCATTCTCTGCAAATATTGCAAAATATCGGGGGGGTAGCATGGCTACAGATTTCACCCTTCAAACATTTAGAAGCTTTAAATCCAAGTTTTACTATTGTCAGTTTATTGTTTGAGAAACACAGGACAGTTCAAAAAACAGAGTTAAATAAACATTATTTGATTTGATCGTGTGGGTCTTGGTTTATTCCAGGCTGCTAGTTCCATGCTCTTGCAGAGGAACAACACAGTCCAACCAGAGGGAGAAATAGAGTAGTTCAGCTTTTTTTTTTTTCCAAACAAAGCAGTCTAGACAAAGCAGTTTACAATTCTTAATTTTGATACTTTTTAAAGAGTGATATTACTACCATAAGATTTTAAAAAAGTTCTTAGTGAATATAGCTTTTAACTCACCTGATTCTTATATTTATCGATTACCTAAATAAGGAAACTATAAATAGTTTCCTCAATAAATTCACTTTTCGGAGCCCAAACTGAGACACTTCTACAACAGGACCCAAGAAACATGCAGTCAGCAGGCACTGTTTTGGGAGTTGAAACACTATATTAAATTTTAAAAATTCCACATTCTGATCTGAAGATTCAGACGATCTCAAGAACTCAAATGCCAGAATTCAAATTTTCAATCTTGAGTAGAAGCCTCAGATGAATGGCCCCTTTCAAGTTTAAAATGGCTGAAGTTCCCCAAAGTTAAGCACATCCTTGTCCACAAATGCCTTAGTGCACTTCTGCATAAGGAAAACTCAGAAGTGGGTGTATTTAAAACAAGTGTTACATGTTGCGTGTTCCTGTCTTGCTGCATTATTTATATCTCTGCCCCCTTTTCTCAGTGTGTACAAAAGGTCAAGTAGTGACGGGCCAGTACCGTATGCTTGCCAAGCATGGGGGATATGTATGGCTGGAGACCCAAGGAACAGTGATTTACAATACCCGAAACCTGCAGCCCCAGTGCATTGTCTGCGTCAACTACGTGCTGAGGTGGGTTCAGGGGACGCACCAGAACACGTGTGCATTCACGTGCTGGAGAAACGCAATATTTGGAAGAACTTTTCAAGGGTCTATTTATTCAGCGTTGTTGTTCTGAAATCAGTTTAGTCATGTTTGTTCAGCCTTGTTTACTGATGTTAGACATTGATGAAAAATGTGGCATGCCTGTTCCCATACGCGCTGTTGAAATACACCACGGCCTTTCTCCTCTGCAGAGAGGCTGCTGTGCTCATACAACAGAGTATTAAGGTCTGCACCGAAGATTTTATTGTGTAACACAACTGCTGATGTGTTCTGTTTTTCTAATGCTGTGACCAAGAGATAAAACTAAGTAGTAATTGTATCATATGTTGCTAGGAGAAGCTGTTTACAGCCTTAAAAATCAGGACCAATAGAAGTTTTGCCTTCATTTGGCAAAACTCAAGTTTTTTTGGTCCTAGTTGGGACCAAAATAAGAAATACTTATTTGAGTGATAATCTGGGTCATTACAGCCTCAACTACATCTCTTTAAAAAGCAGAGCAACAAAGCCCTGAGTATTCCCACAGAAGTCCTGACCACACTCTCTGCGTCATCCGAGATGGTGGTGCTCAGCAACACTGGAACGGTGCCTCGCCTGTCGAGAGCCTGGCATGCAACCGAGAGGCCAAAATGCTCCTATAGCCCCAGCTTCAGAGAGTTTGTACTGCCTACTTTAGCCACACCTTTCATCTTTACAGTACAAAATGCCTAAAACCTATTCTCTTGTTAGTGAAATTGAGAAGAACGACGTTGTGTTCTCCATGGACCAAACAGAATCACTGTTCAAGCCTCACCTGCTGACAATGAACAATGCCTATGACAGCAGCATCCCTGTGACAGAGAAGAGTGACTTCTTGTTTACTAAGCTAAAGGAAGAACCAGAAGAACTTGCTCAGCTGGCACCAACACCTGGTGATGCCATTATTTCCCTGGATTTTGGTTAGTATTTGTATAAATTATTTTTGTGCAACAAAGAACCACATGTGAGCCTACATTTAGAAACTTAATAGACAAGGTCTGTTTGCTGTGTGTACAAATTTGGAGTAAAGGCTAAAAGAGCCCACATGCTCACACCAGTGGAAAATTTCTGTGAATGAGAGCAGAATCAGGCTTTCTTGCTGACTAAATAATGTGCATTAAGTCTATGCCAACTTATTGTCATGGCAACTAGGAGCAGTGTTTACTTTTAATGAATAGCTGCAGTTATATCATAACACTGCTCCAGCTAAAAGCATTCATTAATATTGTTAAAACTCCATCCAGGAACACAGAAGTTTGAGGAAGCCCCTGCCTTCCCCAGTGCTGTTTTGACACCAAACAAAGCATGGCCAGTGGAAGTGAAAAGCCATCCTGCTCAAGGTGAAACACTGACTATACCATCCTTTACAATGCCTCAGATTGCACCTGGCAGCAGTACTCCAAGTGCAAGCAGCAACAGTAGCTGTTCCACGGTAAGAAGAGCTTAAAAAACATTAAAAGCATATTATGTTTTGTAGGCAAATCCCATCAATATATGTAGACAACATTTTGTGTTGGCAGTCCTGTCTCACTGCTTATTAGCAAGGCCCAGCTTATCTCTATCCTTCCTATACTGCATCATGCCATAAGAATCAGTAGCAAAACTATCAAATGAGAGCAAGATCCTGGCTTCACATTGCAGTCTTCATTGTCTCCCAGCTGTCCCTCAGTAATTAGTGTAATATATAAAACAACTAGTAGGAGAACATGCTACTACCTTTCCTGGAGTTAGCCTTATATAAAAAGCCAATGTAAAATTGTGTGGCCACTGGGAACATTGCCCCAGACTCATCCTCCTTCTGTTAAGTAGAAGCTGTATCTTTTAGGAGGCTTAGCCAAGTCAGGCTTTTGAGAGCAGCTCCTTGAGAGTTTTCCACTGAAGAAATTAACATGCTTCCATGGCACTGCCCCCAAGACCTGAAGCCACTCTTACCAGAGGGCATCCAGTCTTTAAAAAAGCATGGAGGTATTGCTAAGCATCTTCTTTCTTGACAAAAGTATTTAATGGTGTACATTTCTTGTTCCTGGTCAAAGTTGCCAAAAAAACATTTAAAATACGATGACAGCTAAGTTCCTGCAATGGGTGCCTAGGTTTTGTACTGACAATCTTGTGTCAGAGAAAGGCTTATGCTGGAAGTGGACAGTTTTGGGTTCTGAGGACACTGGCCATTCACTTTTTGTAGGAAAGATCTGTTATTGAATAACAGCATGGTATAAATGACATGATGCTAAGCCAGTACTGTGGTTGTCTTCCTGCTTATGACAAATTGTTATTTCCATGCAGCCCAGCAGCCCAGGAGATTATTACAGTTCTGTGGATGAAGATCTTAAGATCGAGGTGATTGAAAAACTTTTTGCCATGGACACAGAATCAAAAAGTCAGTGCACCTCCCAGGTAATGAACTATCTCTTCCAAAAGCCACCAAGATCAGTCTCCTGCTAGTAGACAGGACAGCTGCATGTTGTGTGTGCAGATACTGGAATACAGCATGTAAACTGCACACCAAATCTTTGATGCGCATTAACAAAACAGTGCACTTCCAAAAGCTGCCATGTCAGTCTCTGTTCCTAACTCTCTGAAGCAGAAGGTTTGGAGTGTTACTGTGGTGGCACTGCTAAGAAGAAAAGATCATCAGAGAGCTTTTAAAATTTGGAGGCTTCTGTGGATTGGATAAGGAATATAAGCAGCAGCAATTTGTTTTTAAATCCAGCCAAATGACTAATGAGTAAACATCCCTTCTAGAACAAAATATCAGTAATTCTTGCAAAACAACCAAATGAGAGAGGAATGCCCCTCATAGCACATTTCTCCTTTAACTACAAAATGAAAACTGATTTTAGATATATGCCTCCTCTTTTGCCTCTTGGAGGTTTTCAGAGAGACTCGAAATTTACATGCACGTAAAGTAACACACAGTCTCCATCTCCTGTATTCTAATCATGGTGTAAGTGTAGAAATTTCCCCTATAAATAAATGAACCCACTATTATAATATTACAGCTAATGAGCTAGTGAATAAAAGGTGTGGGTCTGGTTCAGCTTACTTAACTTTAGATACTTAATTAAAATGCCTTTGTGAAGAGCTTATACTTTATAGTCAAGAGAAAGGAACAGGCACTGCTGATCGGTAGCACAGACCTCACATTCTCCTCCATCTGTTAATCTTACAGAAGGTTTGGGGTGCCTGGGTTAAATTAGGAGCTTCAATTTGCCAGCACAATTTGTAGGCTTAGGTAGGCTGTAATCCATGTGCTGAAGAAATTTCACCCAAGTTGGGACATAGAAACAGAAATGAAAGCAAGAGAAAGAGTGGACAGATAGGAGACAAGTGTGGCTCAGGATGAAACTCACTGCAAGACTGTACATGTGCAAACTTCAGTAGTGTCAGACTCAGCATCTGCTGGCTCAGGTGTGTCCCACCACCTCAGCTCCTTTGGGGGAAAAACGAATGTTAGAAAAGTGCTAGAGGTGTGTTATGAGCTGACTGGGGAGCCAACATTGATTATCTTCTCTGTTCAGCTCTGGTTAAGTGCCAAGAGAAGTGAATGTGGGTATGACTAGTCCTCCAAGGGAAAAAAGAATACAGATTTAAGTAGGATAGTGTCCTTTCGGCTAAATTTTTTCAACTTTTGCATTTTTTAGACACCTTTTTTTAATGTAGCTGGATTATGAGAAAGCTGTGTTTTCTATTTTAATGTGAAAAAGTCTGAGGTTGAACTACATGCCACATGTCATAGAGTCTTGACAGACAAGTTATTCAAAGCTTAGTGAAACATCATCTACTTCAGATCACAGTGGTGCTGGAGGCTGCATGCAAGCTGCTTTAACAAACCTCCTCCTCTGGGAGGTTTTTCCTTCAGTTAGCCGTCTTAATTTTGCTGCTGCACGTATGATGAATATGTATGCTAACATAGAAATAAGACATCTTTAAACAGGAGTTGGCCAGCCTCATTAGGTAAACTTGGCATACAATGATTTTTCAGCTTTGCATCTATTAGTATTCCATATCACACTAACTGCCACAACTATTACTAACTTATAGTTTCTTTATAAACTTACTTGATCTTTGCACAGACTGACTTTAACGAACTGGACCTTGAAACCTTGGCTCCTTACATTCCTATGGATGGAGAAGATTTCCAGCTCAGCCCCATCTGCCAAGAAGAACATCCTCTCTCTGAAAGTGCACAAAATACCCAGCAGAGTCTAAGTAGCATGAGTACCATCTTCCAGCCCCTTGCTCCTACTTCACAGAATCAGTTCCTCCCAGAGAAATATTGCCCACAGCTATCAAATGAAAAAATTAACTCTGGTCATGGGTCCCTGTCATCGGTGTTTTTCAACAATATGAGTAGGTCATCACTGCCACCATACCGTGACCAAGCCAGCACTCCCCTGTCTTCGATGGGAGGAAGACCAAACACCCAGTGGCCACCTGATCCTCCATTAGAATATGTTGCTGCAAAATGGAGACTCATGGATAAATACTCGGGATCCCTATCAAGTTCCCCCTCAGGGCCACCAATAACTTCTCAGAGGGTGCCCATATATAAAAAAAGGTACGTGTTTCTGTGGTATAATTATGTATATTTACCCAGAAAATATTTGGGGAAATGAGAAGGGTCATAATCTTGAAAATTATTTTTCTCAATTCAGCTGAAATTATTTGTTGTGATAGGCATGAGACTGCAGCTCTGGGGAAATTAATGTGGTGCTCTCCCAGTGGAAGTGAGTCTGGAGGAAACAGAAGTGGGCTAATTTTTCATGGCCTGTAAGGATACACAAATGAATTTCCTGCTGGTCTGGTTAAAATTACACCAGTAATTTTGCAAAGCATGTTTGACTTCATGCAATTTAAGAACAGTACCAAAAAGACTTTCTGGTCCAGCTGTAGCAGGGACACACACATACCTTCTTACCTTGCATATATTTTCTGCACAACAGAAAATGGGGAAGAGGGAGGAATGGAAGTACATTATTGCTGGCATAAATAAATACTACAGCCAAGACTTAAATTGCAGGCTCTTTTCCCACAACTCTTTTGTTTGCTTTCTTACACATGTGAACAGTATGTGATGAGAAGTAGATCAGAGAATGCAATCCTAGAAGTTGCCTCATAGCTAGAAGTTTCTGTGTAGCTCTTGAGTTTTCAGTGTTGCTCACACTGACATGTTCATTAAGTACATAGAATAGCAATGGTTATTTTAAAACATGAAGCTGTGCAGTTTGCTTTTTGGGATTTCTTGTTGGCATTGTCTGAATGTGCATCTGGAAAGAGAGGATTTGTCTCCAGTCAGCAACTTGTGTGTTCATACTTAGTATGTAAAGCAAGGGGACATGCGTGGCTCTCAAATCCAATTCTTAAGAATTACATGACTTTCTTTTCCACAGCGTTTTTTTGTCTGCTTGGAGATCCCTAGAGGCTGTTTATGCTAAACTTTCATAAGTCTTTGATCCCAAATGTCAAAAGTTTCTAAAGAGGGTGGGATGGCTAATAAAAGGGAATAAAAACATTTGATGTTTGAGATCTGTCCACTGGCAAGTCTCAGACACCGTAAGTGTCTTCAAATGAAAGAAAAATTTGTATAAAGGAACAAGATGATTTTGATCTGCCTCCCCGTGCATTCACAAAACTCTCCTCTCCACAGACCCCTGGATGCTTTTGGACAACGAGGCATAGATGTAAACCCAGCAAGACTTGCCCTGTCTAACAGTTTGAAACTGAAACGACAACTAGATTATGAAGAACAAGCCTTGCAACAGCTGAGTGGGGTAATCATAAGAAATGCATCCCCTTAACAGCTTTGTACTCACCATGGTCATCAGTGTAATTGTTTGTTTTGCTTCCCTTCTCATTCTAGGGAGATGCATCTGTCATCAACCCATCTCACTTAATGTGGAAGAGAATGAAATTTCTCAAGGGGGAAAACTGTTCCTTGGTTACAGAAAAGAAGTCTCTCAGCACAAGTGTTCTTACTGGTAAGACAAAAGAAAGTGGTTTTGCAATGTTACATATTGAAACACCATTTCAAGACTGGTTGAATAGGGAAAAAAACTCTTTCAAAAAGAAATGTAAATAAGCTCTGTAAATATTACACTAAGCTAAAATTGAAGATCAAGTTATATCACTAAGAGCAGCACAATTTAAAGGTACATTTGATAAATACCATTTAGTTGGTTTCACATGTTCACACACTTGCTTTGGAGGGAACAGAAATCAGCTTAAGGGAGCTGTGTTTACCTCCTGCTGATCCAAGGTGTGAATATCTCAGAGCTAGAACAGGTACTGTTTCTTTACAACACTGTGTTTCCTTACACAAGTGTATCTTGACTGCAGTACTACTGCTAGAGCTGGGGCTGTTTCTAGACTTCCTTTGTGATAAGATGCGGATTTGCCTATGCTGTAAGACCATCACACCAAGGTTCACTTTGCTTTAGATCAGTATTATCTACTGTCATTATCACACTGGCTTCATTTAACTTTTTTTTCCCCCTACTATTTAAATAACAGATGAATTTTTCTGTAACTCGAGAGGTCTGAGCCAACCAATGAATCAACTGCAGCAACAGCAGCAGCATCAACCCACCTGTGACAGTCCGGGTGAGAATTTGAAAGTAGGAGCGTTTCCCCCTCTGTTTTACAGTTCCCATTGTCAGGACTACAGTGTCCAGCCAGCTCATAAAGCATCAGGTAAGAGCTGTCAAACACAGAAATTGGAAAATGTTGGTATTCTGTTCCAATATGATTCCATGAAAAAAAGACACATTAAGAAATATGGAGGATGATAAAGTAAGATCCAAATATAGCACAAAAAATTAGTTCTGTGGTTTAGTATGAAACTGTAATGTTTACATTTATAATGTGTTAGAAAAATATTTTTACCCTTCATTTCAGTTAAACCTAACACCTTTTCACCTTGGAGGTCCTGTCATCCTCCAACCATACTCTTGTCTAATGATGGAATTGATTATTACATTGTACTAAAAAACTTTACTGCAGCATTGATAGTTTGTAGGTTAGAGTCTTAACATATGCCTTCTAAATGTTGAAATAAGTAATTAAAGGGGACGTGTGTCTGTTCTTTTTAATACATGAGGGGAGTGGTGTCAATTCAGAAATGTGTTTTACTACAGCTTTCCTCATCTGCACCAGTACCAGCTAAATTTGGGGGTGGAGGTGAAAAACTGCACTTGTTTGTGTGACACCCTTGCAGCAGTTTAAGGAGTGGCAGAGCACCGATTTGCTCTGACACCTGGAACTGCTGGTGGTTTGAGGAATATTGACATAAAACCAGAATGAAACTGGTGTAAACAGAAGAGGTGGCAGGAAAGTGCCCTTTCTGGTCTCAGCACCATAACTTACTTCCCTGCTGTGTTCCAGGTGTGACCAGTCGCCTGCTGGGGCCTTCCTTTGAACCCTACTTGTTGCCCGAGCTGACAAGATATGACTGTGAGGTGAATGTGCCTGTGTTGGGCAGCTCGACGCTGCTGCAGGGCAGCGAACTGCTCCGAGCGCTGGACCAGGCGACCTGAGCGATCCCGCAATATGCCGTGGCCTATACTGTTCAAAACAGCTTCAGTTTTTAAATATATTTTTGCAAGTAGACAATTTCTAATACCAGTACACTTTTACAGGATTTTACCTAGATATTGAACCTGCCCAAGTTACCAAATAGTGGCCTTTTGAAGTTACTCACTTTATTATTTATATTAAAGAAATACATCTACTGTATTTTCTCTATTGCAATTAAAGTGGTGTTTAGAGAGTTTGATTACCTCCCCTTATCTCATTACCTGTAATTTATATTCTGAATCTTTTTTTCAAACTTCATGCTGATAAAATGCTGTGGTATAAATGCCTCATCATGTGATACTTTGGCTGCAGTACTGCAAAGATATATTTTTATTGCCAAAGATGAATGAAACAAATTTGATCTCCAACCACAGTTTTTTGTTTATCTGCCAAATTAAAATCCCTTGAGTCTTTCCATTTTCCAGCATTTATTTTATTGTTACTTTGATAACTTTTGGAAAAGCATACTAAGAAAAAATCCCAGCCTTCTGCCTCCCATCCCTTTCCTTCATTTTTATACACTTTATTGAAAGAAATGTGAATGGTGAAATGAAATGTTTGTGGGTATCTGTGAAAGTTGCACGTTTTAAGCTTTTTTCCTCAGAAGCAAGCCACATTCTCAGCTGCCTTAACCTGGCTTAACTCTACAGCCAAGGGAGTCCTACAGATTTGCCCCAGTGGAGGATTTAGACCTGTGTTTCTGTTTGTGTCGAGGTTTCTTGTTTTGTTCTTTGTTGTTGCCTTTATTTTTTACACAAACCAGATTTTTTTTTAATCATTATCTCTCTCTGGGTCAGTTGTTAATCATCTCTTGGTACTTTTGCTATAGCTATGACACAACTACTTTAAGAGCTGTTTCTGCTAGAAACCTGTATTATTTGTTATGATGTTGCTGATATTTCAGGAATCGGAGCAGTGGCCAGTAATAACACCTCTGATTAATGTTACCCTTTTTCATTTTATATGCTAGTTAGCAATATAATTGCAATATTGAATTAACAAATCTTAAAGTAGTATTTCCCACTGTATTAGGCTCACTCAGTTATAATTAGACAAAAAGTATTAGGGATCACATAGTGAAATGAATAGCCAGCAGGGAGGTCTCTCATTTCTACTTTCCTTACATTAATCAGTAGCTAAAAAAGTCATTAAAAGCCAGCCTGACATTTTCAGAGCTCCTTTCCAACTATCATTAATTGTCATGCGCATATTTGAAAAATAGGGCTTTGAATGATTTCAGAGGGTTTTGAAAGTTTCAATGACAACATCTCTAAACAGCAAAAAATATTACAATAAAAGGCAGGTGAGCAGTTCTGACTTTAAAATACATACAGACTTAGATCTATGTTGGGATCGATCATCTTGTTTCCTCCACTGATATAAATCACTGTAGATTCATTGAAGAAAATGAAACAGTGGCAAAGTACTGAAGGTAAAAATCTGGCCCAGAAACTTAGAACAAAAATATATTTTTGAGACTTCTGAGTCTGCTGAAGCTTGGTGTATAAAATTGCTTTATATCATGCACTGACACTTGCATAGAGAGAGCCTTGGGTTCATAGAGCACTTCAGAGTTCGCTGTGTTAAGTGAGTCTTAACCACACATACTTAGAAAAGCTGAAGACCTTTTGTTATGGTTACATGATGTAAAAAACAATATACTCCCTATTGTAGGCAATCTTTCAAGAGTTTATTACCAAAAATAATCTACTCCTAAAGTAAAGTCATTACTGTGTGGAAAAAATGCATTGTAAGCATCAACATCGGATGAAAATTGGCCATCCAGATTTGACAAATTTGCAGTGGCACAGACTTAAGGCTTCAAGGATTAAAGACACTTGAATACTGCTCTTCTGTTTCTTATTTGTGTAGTTTCAGCATTAAAAATGTTATACCCTAACAGTTTACTAAAACACTCTGAAAAAATATTCCATGTCTTAATATTAATCATAATTTTTATCATAATTATTTCGTAATCTATATTGCTGAATTCTTATTGACAATATTATAACTGAATGGGAACTTTAACTTGATAAGGAAATGTATTTTGACACTGATACCTTATTAAAGTATACTGATCCTAAATTCTTTATGACTCATTTGCTATGAATTTGTTATTTGTTGTATCATTGTAAAACAAAAGTATTTATTAAATTATTTATAGAAAATAAAGATTTGCATTGATCTTTGAAGACTGAAAGAACAATCAAATATTACCCATATTTGAGAGCTGGGAAGGAGCCTGCCAAAGGTTCATACTATCAACTGCTTTGTAGAGTTTACCCATCTTTCCTCAAATGAAGAATTAATGCCCTGCAGACCACTGCCCTTCTGGAACTTGTCCTGTGGCTCAGACTGCTGCTTCCATTTCAAAACTGTGTTTCTATCTGAAGAGCTGAGGGTACCTTTTGTAATGCAGCCCTTACAAAAAAAAAAAAAAAAAGCCAGTTTTGCCTGTATAATTACACCGCTCACACAGTGGGAGGACAGACACATCAAAAAATTAATTTCCAAACATGCACCTAAACTTCAGCACTCTGAAAGCTGTTAATGCTTGACCCTTCTGATAACTGCCTTTGAAACACACAGTGCCCACACATGCACCAGGGAACTGCTCAAACAGCAGCAAGTCCCATGGAGAGCCTGCAAAAGTGGGCTAGCATCCCCTCCTTTCTTAGGCTAGACACTCAGTAGGAGTAGAAACCAAATCCTTGCTTCTGAATCTATTGTAATTAACATTAACTATACAAAACCTTCCTTTTTAAAGTATCTCCTTAGTCTTGAGGACACTTGGACAAAGACTAACTCAGCATAGCAGATCCTAATCCAACTGAGTATTGGCAAAAAACCAAAAAGCAATCTCTGAAATGGAGATTAACCTGTTAAGATCAACTTCTGTCTTTTAAAGATTGTAATGGCTAACTGTTAATATAAATTAGTGCTGTCAGGCATTATTTTTTGGGGTGTCCGAACAGGTGATTGCTCTCACTCTCGTACTTAAGAGGGTCCTGCATTCACCATTCCCATGTTAAAGAGCTGAAGGAACATATTGGTAGTGCCTTGAGCTGCCTTTTTTCTTTCCCCTTCTACAGCTAAGCACTTCTCATGTTAGTGAGTTTTAGTGGTTTTTCCTTACATATATGAACATCCTGGACAGCTGAACTCTGACAGTACAATTTACTCCCCCAGAGACCCAAACCGTAGTCAGAAACACGATGCAACCTAGATATTAATAGCTGAGTTTTGTTCTGCTGAACAGGGATTTATTGCAGCTTTTCTTTTAAATTTTTTTTCTTCCTTGTAGGCCAGCAGAAGTGCTTAAAATTCAGCGTACATCATCTTTCACTGCCTAAAAGCACCATTTCTTGGCATCAGACTTCGTATCTCTAACAGCACAGCACTGATCCCAATGATGTTGTTCAACACTCATTACATTCTGCTGAAAAATTGGCCTGTTTTGCCAAGCTCTCATGACTTGGGCTAGTCTCAGTCTCTGGCTGATTATCAAGTCTATCATCTTTTTAAAAAGATCAAGCAACCATTTTTCCTAGAACACAGGTTCCACTCAGGTAAGATTCATGATGTTTATCAAAGAAATGCTTATAACAAAATACAATAGGAAAGTGTAATGTGTGATTACGAATAAAACTACAAGAAAGCCCAGAAAACTTGGATAACAAAGTCCAACAGTCTTTTCACTGGAGTCACAGGCTCCTAAGCTATACTGAGATCTGCAGACACTACGTGATTCATCACACTTACTTGGAGTACCAGGCAGAACACAGGAAAACTAACACACAGATGCTCCAGTTGTAGGTGGTAAAGGTTTCATCTATTACTTCTACTAGAGGAGCTTTATAAAGCTGTTCACAAACATGCCACATACATGTGTGTATGTATATTTTTAAAAAAAATTTTTTTAAGAGCAACAGTGGAGAAGTGGAAGTATTCCTCCACATCTAAATAAAGAGCTTATTTTTTCTTTCCCCTCCAATTCCTAATTATAGGCTTCCCAAGGGAGGAAGAAATAATTTCTAAGAAAAAAAACAAGTCCTTAACAATAATTTATTAGGACAAGGTCTGTCACACATCTCTGTCCTGCTCCCTTAGCACAAACCAACACACAGCACAAAGGCTGCCTTTTGGTTTCCTGGGGCTGTGTCTGAGCCCACCCTTGCCCACAGGGGAGGCAGGCATGGATTCTTGCTGCTCCAGACTCAGTTCATTGATGTTTCCTTAGTTAACTGATACAACAAAAGCACCATCAGAAGGCTCCAGTAATTGGGATGTACCCCAGTTTTGGGTGTTTGCATTAAAAATGCATTCAAATAACCAAAATCTTTCACAAATGAGAAAAACCCTAGCTACTGGTTTTTTGTTGTTGTTTGTTTGAAAGCCAGCTAGAAGTTTTGGAAGCTTGTGATGTGCCACAGGTCTCACATGGAACATTTTCCTTGAAGAAGTACTTTAGTACTTCTTTAGTATTCCAGTATAAAGGAGTTACTTAATTCTCTTCCCACTTAGGAATGGGGTTAGGGTGTCTCATTGGGGAACAGCAGCACGTTCATGAGCCTGGCTTCCAATGACTACCTGCAAGCCAACCAACATCAGCCCTTGACATGCTGGAGGCACCAGGAGCTGTGTCACACCTTGTGCACTATCTGATGTGGAAATTTCTGCATCTTAATTGCACTTGGGTTGCATCTCAAAAAAAACCAACTCCCTTTAGCTTCATTGAAAAAAAAAAATTTAAAAATCCCCCAAACTCCTCACTTGAAAAGTCTGTGTTTAGGTCTTGGAGTTACAGACAAAGCTGGCAAGCTAGATCCTCAAAGGCACCAGCACCAAGAAACCAGAGTTTTTTTTCCCCACCAGGCATATTTTAGTATTTCATGTCTGGCTGTTGATCTTTGAAGGACTGGCACTGGCTCTAGAGACTGAAGCTGTCTCCCCACAGCACTGGCAAAGGAAAACCAGAAGAAAACTCCCTCAAGCATTGCTTCCTCCAGGCTTATTGGCATCACCCTCCAGTGCATAGTTCCAGGACCAAAGGTCCTAGATAAACCACAGCAGCACAGCACCACCATCTTGATGACTTGTTCATCCATCCAACAGTGAGTGTCCTCTAGTCTCTCTACGGCTGAACATGTTTCTTAGCTGCAGCAAGCAACTGCAGACAAGCAACTGCTTAGTCTTAACTTAACTGTCCTTTCCTCTAACTCCGATGCCAGTCCTTCCACCAGCCCCCAGCCCTTACATAGGTCTATGGTTTCAGCATTCTGATTTCTGCCTCATGCTGCCCTCCTCTTGCCCAGCTAACCTTCCCCTCCTGACAAACCTGCTCCAATCTGTCCCATCTCTACACAGCCCTCATTGCAGTTTTCTGCGAGGATTTGGGGACTTGCAATATGCGTTCTTTCTCATCATGTCCTTGCCTTTGGCTGCCTGTTTGATATGATTGTTAGCCAGGGTCCTGGCCCTTTTCCCGGCCCTTTTCACCCAAATCTCATCTTCTCTGGTTCTTGGGTTGAGCTCATGTTAAAAATGTTCAAACCCCATTCCCACTCTAACCACTGGGTAGAATGGATCACAATCCTCTCCCTGACATGAAAGCAGATTTAATGCTCCAACTCACAAGAAGTTAGTGCATCGTCCCAAAAGCTGCAATACCACCCCAAGTCATTTCAGACATTTTCCTCAGCTGTTAGAGACCTGTTTCCATTTGCTATTCAAGCAAGCAGTGGTGGGTTATGAATGAAAAAGGTTCTGCTGGCTCACAGAAAATATTGTGTCTCTTCTACCAGCCCCTTGACACAGTGCTTCAAGAAAAATCCCAACAAATTTCAGAAGTGCACGTAATTTATCCTGCAGTTTTGGAAATTAGAGCAGAGTTGAGCAAGTTCCCCAGATGGCTGAACTCAGGGCTGTAAAGCCAGAAAAATTTCCCAGCCATAAGAGGAGCAGGATGGGTTTGCTCTTTTAGTCCTATCAGCAACACAGAATTAACACTAGTGGAAAGAGAATCCATTATTTGTGACTCCTCAAACCTTCTTCCCATACAAATACTTGCTTGTTCAGGACAAGAATTAAGCCTGAGGCAGAGAGAGGTGCACACACTTGTTAGATAGCTGCCAAATGCTGCTATGTGCCTGACAGACAACAAGCTCACAAAGAGTGTGATTTCCAAGTCCAGCTTATCCATCAGTATTTTCAGCCCTGGGCAATCCTTATCAATTCACTCCAGGGTTCAGCTGCCCAGAATTTGCGGTGCCCCTAAGGAGAGTGATCCATAGAGATCTCTCTCTGTCTAGTTATAACCAGTAAGTCAGAAATATCAAAGGTTAAGGCTCATGCAGGCAAACTAAAACCCACTTATATGTCAAAGGAGAGAATGACAGTAAAGTGATAACAACTCCAATTCAGCAGAATTTTCCAGAACAAAGCTCTTTTTTAAAGACATTGGCAGGAATGCATTTTCCCGGTTACAATTGTTTATGCAACTGAAATATATTTTATGTTCTCAATGGGGAAAGAACATCAAACAAACCTAGCAGCTTGAAAGTCTTGCTCTCTTTTTCTCAAGATGTTGGTAAACACCAAATTCAAGATAGAAGGGGAAAGCACAAATACAACAAACCCACAACTGTCAAACACCCCAGACCAAAGCACACAGCTCCCCAGAATTATTTTGTAGCAGAAGCTGTGCAAACTTCTAAGTGGCAAACCCCAAAAGTTGCCTCATATAATGAGCCTTATGATCAATACAAATACATATTATTTTAGTTCAGCCCCTCCTCCACACAGCAGCACCACAACAGTATTTCACTGGATCAAACGAAGCATAAAATGGGTGTCGTCACCATCAATTTTTAGATCCATCGCATGACATCCATTGGCTTTTTTCCTGGAAGAGCAGGCAATACTAATTGTGTCTATCACTTTACTGCTAACACAGATAGTGCTGTCCTTAACTGCAGCCCCCAGAACACACTGGAGTTCACAGAAATCATACTAATGGAAGTTTACTGGGAAAACAGGTTGCTCTTCTTTATTTTAACATCAGCTGCAAATACTACAATGAGTTTTCCTGTGCCTTGCTCAACTGCAGAGATGCTGTTTTTTAACATATTTGCACCTTCTAACACTGGTTGCTGTTCACAACTTCAATTTTAATCTTTAGTCAGTTTTTGGAGTGCACAGTAAGATCTATTTCAGGGCCATTCTGATCACCACAGAAATCTCAAAGATGAAAGTGACACCAACACTGAATAATTCTTGGTGAACTTCCCTCTTCCCTCTCAAGACCTCTCTCCTGCAGAAGAGATTGGTGACTGAAAGGCAACACCTTGAACAACTACACACTGGGTTTGCTTTTATCCAGCACCCCTTTTTGCCTTTCCCAGACACACAGCAAACAGCCACCCAAGCACTCTGAAAAGTGGACACAAACCTAACTATTTTAACCATCAATTGTATTTTAATACACCTAATGAACACTTTAATTTGTACTTTCATTTTTAGAGGGACTTCTTCAAACTCCCCCCTTACACATTCTCCCTCCCCTCATTCAAAACAAAGAAAAAATCCTGTTAAAGTCACTAAAATACTTGTCTGGTTAACCAGCAGAGGAACCAGGAACCCACGAAGTATCTGGAGCTCATTGGAAAGGCAGGGAACAGGGAATATTCCAGTCAACAGTACTCTCATTCTTCTTTCTGCAACAGTCCCTGCTGGGCAGGGTTTGTTTGCACTGAGGTTTGTGTTAGAAACACACATTTAGTTAAATTACACAAATTCCACAAATCTATGCTGAAAATCATAAACAGAGTGCAAAGTGCCCATGCCCAGCACTCAGGAGCCACAACAGGTGCCTCTGGATGGCAGACTGCCATGATGGTTATACTCAAAACACTTGTCCTAAAACCTGCTCAGAGAAGTGATCCTCCTTCCTCCCCCTTTCCCTTTTCCCCTATAGTCTCCCCTTTCCATGAAAACATCTCAAAGAGTATTTTGATTCTTATAGGCAAAATCATGTCCTGACTCATGCCTAGGAAATAAATCCCATGTGCCTACAAAACCTACAGTACAAAGTGGCTGCCAAGGGGTGACCATCCACAAGACCCTGAAAAATGGGTCTTCTGCAGCCTATGGCAGGAGCTCCTGCTCTCTGTAGGCATTCCTGATCCTGGCATGGGAGCACCCAGCATGCTGCATGACAAGCAGTGGCTGTGCCCAGCAGACACTGCTGCTCCTCGAGTCGTGCACAAGAAGCACAGTGGCTGCAGAAGCTGCACATTTCTTGTGCTGTCCCCAGCACAGGTCACCTCTGCAACACTCATCTACTTAGGTTTAAAGTAGATAATGCACAATTCACTTACTTGTGGAGCAAGGGGGTAAATAAACCTGCCAGTGCATTATTCCATGGTTCATGGAAATACTTCGTGGCTGTGCATTACAGAGCAACAAGCAACAATATTCATGGCAAAAGTTGCCTAACAGGAAATTGCCCCAGGAAGCTTTCCAAACCCCATACATTCTACTTTCACACCAAATCCCCAGGCTTCACTGCCCAACGGGCAACAACTTAGCAGACCTCCTACACCTACCCTGTTCTTCCCAATGAGCCAAACCATAATGGCAGCAACTTGCTAGGGCTGAAAGCAGCACTGCAGGGTCCCCCAAGTACACTTGTACTCAGTCCCTCACTCACAATATTTCATATTGATCACATACCTCTCCAATTTACAGGAACCCTCCCACAGCCTTCCTTTCCTCACTACCAAGATGCCAAATTCTTCTCCTGAGTGAACACCTCCAGCTCACATTTCCACAATGTCCAACAGCATCTAGAAATCCCTTTCCAGATGCTCTTACTGGAAATGCAGACCCCACAATTACAAAAGGAGTTTTGGGATCTTAACTGAACTAGTGTGACTAATCTTTGAAAGCAGTATTTCAAAATACTTCTTCGAAATACTCTGTAACGTACATTCAAGTTACTTGTTTGGTTTTTTTTTAAGTGAGCTACAGAAGAAAAAGGACATGGACAGTTACACAGTCATGTGCAGCACTCACACTGCAGTTGGACAGACCTTAGTTTTGACAGCAAGAGACGCACACAGAAATAAATCCGTTCATACCCAAAGAGATATGGGTTTGTGGGACTAATCTCTGTTAAGAGAATGAGGCATTCAAACCCCAATTTTAAAGATAGTATGTTGTAGCTGTACAGCTACACTAGAAACAGGAGACTGCTGCACTTGTACCACACAGTGCCAGTAACTGAACTAACGCTGAAAGAGTAAACTCATCCCTCTTCAGAATCTCCCACCAAGATCCAATGAAACAGGTATTTTTGTAATAAAAAAGGCGACAGGACAGAGTATATTTGAAGGCAGAAGTCAGCAGGATACAAAGAGGCCTTTCTGAAAATAATGCCTAGTATTCTCTCAGATTTTAAAATGGAAACAACTAGTAGCCCATCATCCATTTCTACACAGTTATAACATGTTCCTGCCCCACATATCTTTCTACCGATAACTTATTACATCTCCACATTTCTCTGCTCTATTAAAAAAAACCACAACCAACCAACCAAATCACCTGACAGACTCATTTGGATTTTTCAGCTTCTTAGTGTCTCCTCTGAAGAGCTACAGAAAAGTAATTTACATGCTCTAAAAAAATGAGCTACTTTGAAAACTTAACTTTTTAAACAGCTCAGAGAAGATGTCTGTCATCCCTTCATTTCCAAGCAGCAGTTTGTGTAGATTTTAGCACAATCAATTCATGTGTATGTCATGTTTCATTTTCATGCTTGATTTTACAAGCCCACTAATCAGACTAATGAGGTTGAATGTGAAGAAATCCCTTTGTTTCAAGCTGAACAGCCTCTGAAACCACAGTTATAATGGTCTTTCTTTGCTTATTCATTTCCTGTTTGCAAGTAATAGCAAATTTTTTTTAAAAAAAGGCATTACAGAATTTTTCTGCTAAACCCTAAAGGCAGAAAGCCATCTCAGTACAACCCCTGTAATTTACAGGAGCTCAGGCTGTATGTTCCTGTAAGGGAGTCACAATGCCTTCTGCTTTGTAAGCATGCTTAAATGAAAGTAAAATCTTATTAACTCCTTTGGTAGGGTCACAAATACACTCTATATGTTCCAAAGTGGAGGCTTAAGATGGTCCAGTGAGCAAATGCCTGTCTGCAGGCAGCAGGGAATTTGTGCTGTGCTGAGCTCACTCCCACATGGAGTCATCAATTCCTTGCACGCCTGTGTACATGTCTAGGACCTGCCTGGGGACTGGGAGATTGCTGGTTCCTCGGCCCATATAAACCATCAACCACACATATACGGATAACCCATCACATGAGACAGGAGGCAGAGGTGAGGCATGGAAATTCCTGCTAGGAAATTCAGTACAGAGCCATCCCAGCTGCAATAAAAACCCACCAGTGCTCCTCTGAGCTTTATGTCATGTGTCAATAGGAACACAGAGAGATGCACCACAAGGGAATACACTCAATTATGGGACAATGCCACAAAAGGCAACATAGTCTACCCTCCAACAACTCTGATAAATTTGAAATTGCAATCTAAATAATCTTGACTTTAATTTGTTCATTCCGTGTTTTTTTTTTCCTTTAACATCACATACAAGCAAAGCTTGTTTCTGATCCTCTACATGCCTGAGGAGCTGCCCAGATCACCTGCTGAACAAGAGACAAATACATTGCAGAGTTAGGGGATCACAGAGCATTCCATCAAGGTTACTGAGTGTCACTAGACCTGCTCAGAATGAATATATATGAATCAACTGTGGTCCAGAGCTCCATGGAAGAAGCTGGATACGCCTGTAAAGAGGCATGGAAACAGAGGGGGGGCAAGTTTCTCTTTTTAGTCTGTAGGATGATGATGGCACAAGCAGCACAGGGTCATGGTTTATATCTGAGGATGGTCCCATTCAAAGCACAAAGTACCTATAGACAAAATCCAGGCAATCTATTTCCTTCTAAAGCCGTAAGTCAAACACAGAAACACACTTCTGTTACAATACATCCCAGACTATGACAGAAGTTTAAGTCCTCCACAGATCACCAAGAACATCAGTGGGGCTATAGGAAATTAAGTGGTACCAATTACTATGCCTCCTGTCCCCAACCAGTCCATAGGGAAGGAATGAAGATGTTTGAAGACAGATTTATGATTGCACAGCAGGGGCCAACACTATCTCTGTATGGTCTCTGCCTGGTTAACCTCCAGCACATTCCTTGGGTGAAGGAGGAACACCACTGGTGAGAAGACAAAAAAGGCTTTTCACCTCCTGCTCTTTCCCACTCCTGGAACAAAAACACCTGTCACCAAGCAGCAGCGTCCTCTGTATCATGTGGAGCCTGGCTGCAGAAAACAAATGTGGAAGGACTGGGTCAGAGTCCGTGGTGGGATTATTACAGCACCAGTCTGATGGCTGCTACCACCACAGCATGCGTGACTATATGTGACTATTTAGCCAGAGCTTACAACCACCCAGAGTAACCAGACATCTGAAAGTGTTTTTGTTTTCCATCTTCACAGGAAACAAGCCTGAGCCCTCATCAGCAGTACCTTGTCAGGAAAATAACTGACAGCTGATGGATCTGAACAATTCTGTGCAAAAAAAGCATTTTAGCTTTCAACGATCTCAAATGATCCTCTGATGTTTAATTAGGAATAATTAAAGAGCAAAAAGCCTGAATCCTTTCATGATTACTTCATAGGTACATGCTAGTTATTTCACACTGGAGCTCAGTTCTAGGGTGGCAGACTCCCTTCACACAGGAGCTGAAGAAAAGCAAACTAATCTATTAAAGAAATGCAGCAAAAAGGTGTCAGATTTCTTCCAAAACAGTGGTATTTTTTGTCAACAAACTGGTTGGGAAGCTTGAACAAGATACCTGACTAATGACAGGGATCGCCCACAACCAGCCTCAAGACACAGGTGTTATTTAAAATCAACATGTAGCTTTACTGAAGTCTTTAAACACTGTACTGCCTCCCAGACATGGGAAAAGAAGAAAACCGCCTGAGCAGCTTGGGTTTGGCATAGAAAAAGAGCATTAATTAAAGAGTTGGGTTATTCCCAAACAGTGCTGTTTAAGAAGCCCCATTATACCTGCTGCACAAGGTGGGATCCATTTTCTTTCAGCAGTGCTGATGTCAGATGTTAATTGAAGACCGTATCACAAGTAAGAAATACTCCTCTAAGACAAACTACCTTCTGCTGAAAAGATAGCAGTCACGTTGCTGGGAGCACTGCAAGGGAAGCTCACTGAGTATGCAGCTGAAGAGCAGGAGACACGGCAACACATGCTCAAGCAACTTTAAAGCTGGAAGGTGGAATATAGTTTAGAGCAATCGGGACACAGGAAGAGCAATAGGAAAGGATGATGGCACTCCTCAAAGCAAGGCAGTGCAGCCTCTACCATCCTATTACACCTCCTGCCTTCTTTCTGGTTTTTGGCACAGTCTGTGTTTTGCTGACCTGAAGAATGTCCCTTCTGTGCTGCCGGGGTCTGTTCCCACACTGAGCAGAGCAGGAGATAGTCACCACCTCGTGAGCATCCCCAGGCACGCTCATCCTCCCGCCAGGGCCCGGGGGGAGGACAGGCTGGAGCCCCACGGCCTCAGTGCAGCTGTAAGGGCAGCAAGCCACACGCCACTGGTGAACAGGCAGATACGTCGCCTCTCCAGCAGATGTGGGAACAGCCTGTGGAGACCTTCCTGTGTGAGGGCGCAGCTGGCACGGGGGCTGCCCCCACATCCTGCCCCCACCACTCCAGCTGCACGGCCCAGCTGGGCACTGCCCCGGCCAGGGGGGACCGGCACACGCTGGCACGGGAGGGACCGCGGGCACAACAGGGAGCTCCAAAAAAGCAGCAGGGAGAGAGTGGAGAAGTGAACAACAGCACCCTCACCACAACATCGCACCTCTTCTTAGAAAGCCTGTGCCCCAGAAAGCCACAGGGGCTCATCTTTCCTCTCCATGGCCACAAGAGCCTCCTGGGTGCACCAAAAGCCATCAGGGCAAATGACAGGAGCGCCAGCTTTAGCAGCAGGACTGAGAAATGGTGACCAGGCCAAAAAACTCCCAACAGCAGCTCTTGCTTTAGCTCCAGGTCTGCAGATCTTCTGAGGGTGCTGAGAAAGGTCCTGAAAGTTAGTCTGGAGACTACATTCAGAAACTGAGGGTGTGTGCTGCATGGAGAGCAGCAGGTTCCTGGCTGCTGACTGTGGGAAGGAAGCAGCCGCACTGGGAGGCACCCAAGGTGTGGAAGGCTGATGGGGTTGGGGACCCTGTCTTCCTTGCCTCACTGGTCCCCTCAGATCTGAAGATCTCTGGTGCAGGGATTTTTCTTTCCATGCTGATTTTCTAAGTACCTCCAAGAATGGTACCTTGAAGGCATTTGTGGCTCTGTGGAAATTTCCATAGATATAAATTACACTGAGCAAGAAAGAGGCATTTTAGTCACGGGATGACAATGTAGAGGAGGTATTTAAATCAGCCTCCACCTCTGAGCACTTACCACTCACCAGTAATGCTTTCACACTACTGGTGTGTACTTCTTTTTGGCTCAGTAATGCGTTACATCAGCATCATAGATGAGTCGCCCAGGCAATTTCTGGTTACCTCTTCATGACCAGCCCATCTTCCCTTGCATCTACAAAACCAGCACTTCACACTAAATAATCCAGAAGTCTGATTATTAGAGCACTTCCTAACTAGAGAGAAAGCATCAAAGCTTCACCTTCTCCCCCTGCATTCCCAAGGGCATAGCACTCATCCTGTGTGATGGACAGCCTTTCTGGTTACAGCACGTGTGTCACCATAGCTAAGCAATTACTAATATCTAAACTCCCAAATCCTAATCCTAAATAGTGGCAGGGCTGACTGCCTGAGCGTCAGTTAATACATATTAATTTAAACCACACAAACTACAGCCTGATGTACTGACCATGCTGGACACAATGAGGCCCAAGGCAGCTAGTAGACACCCTGCCCTTTGCCCCAGGCAACATAACAGACCTGCCCCGTGAAGTTAAAATGCTGAATTTCATCTAGAATCCCAATCTTGTGGATGTTCCTTCACCATCTCCCGGCCCAGCTGCTATTCTTGCAGTTTTTAAATACTCTGCAGGAACCACATTATCTTTCTGAAGGAAGTTCAGCTGCACAAAGTGAGCAAAGACAAACAAAACTAAGTAATAATGCCTCAATTCCATTTCAAAACTAACAACTGTACTTAGCTTGGACAAGCAAAACCATTTGCAGAACAAATGATAGTATACAGCTCACCAGCAGGAAAGGTCACATTGTTATGGTTATTTTCCATGCATAACCCTTCCCATCTCATTTACTTCTCCCTTCCATGTCCTCAGGTAGTGCAGTCTGACCTCAGCACAGAGACTTTCAGAATTTAACCAAAAGACATGAAAAACTGGAAGTTTTGCTGATTTAAACATAGAACATCGACCTTAAAACCTGAATTGTTATCCACTGTAGGAAAACAAGAAACAAGAGATGCTGTACTACTATAGGGTTTTCAGCTACAGCACTTCAATAAATTTTAGATTTTATTTCACATTTTCTTCAATATTTTCTGCAGAGAAATTGTTGAGAAATGCTACAGAATATCATGAAGGGTACGCACTTGGAAACAAAAATAAACACTGAAATCAGATTACCATCTCTCCCTCAATTGCTTTAGATCTAAAATAACATGTATAAAGGCAGAATACTTACGCAGTGGGAAATATATAGAGTAATATGCTTTAGGGATTATAACTGGGGCAGGGGGGTGGAGGAGGGGGAAAGGAAAGACAGGTTCCCCCTTTCCTACCACATATTTTAGGCAAGATTTTTGTCCTTAAAAAGTTTACACAGCTCAAAATTAGTTACTTTTTGGGGAAGAAAACATGCTTGGGGAAGCATGTTGTGAAATAGACCAATACAGTTAAATACCAAGAACAATAAAGGAACATCACACTGTTATCTCGTTTATTCTTGGAGTTTTTCCATAACATCTTCTCACCCATCCCCCTCCAGGGAGACACACAGCAATAACTTGTGTAAATTTTAATCTACAATCTTTCCTTTATATAAAAACACTTTTTTCTTCAAGTGTTCTTACTCATTCCTCCAGGAAACATTAACATCAGCAGATCTGATCAGGGACAAAGTCTCCCCAATTGTTAGACAGTGTTTATACTTTCAGTGAAAAAAAAAAAAATCGCAGCAGACTAAGCCCTCTGGGATGAGTAAGCAGAAAAGAACATCCAGACCAGTGCAACTATGCCATATGTTTCTTCATTAAAACAACTGTGCAACACTGAGCCAAAAACACAAACTATGCCTCTCCAGTAAGCACTGGGGAAAATGACCTTATTTTTCTACACAGCTTGCCCTTTAGCTATTGTCGTTTGAAGGACACCAAACCACAGGCAAACGAACTCCATCGTCCCCCAAGGATCCCTGAAATAGTTTAGCCCTGATAAAAAGTTCTTGACGGGCTCTTCCCAGAAGCACGCATATTTTTTCACAAGCATTTACCTAAGAAAAGTGAAGCAATGAAGCACACAAATGCCGGTTTATGTAAGACCATTCATGTGTAAACATGTACATAAATACCAAAGGTTGAAACGTGGGATCTCATTCGAAGGTACTTAGAGTGCAAATGTCTGACTTCGTGCAAACAACATCTTAACACCTGAGGTTCTGAGGACTGGAACTTAAAACTCCCATGGTGAAAAATCGGTCTTGGTCACGATGACACGCAGCTGTAGTCAATATTTGGCTTCTGAAGGCATCAAGTGTTTTGCATATATAAATGTGGACAATTCAGTTAAGTAAATCTCAGACGTGCATAAAGCTAAATTATATTGAATTCAGTTACAGATACACCACACAATACATACAGCTTGTTCACTTTCAGTTTTACATATGAAAAAACATTTTAAAGTGCTTTTTTCCTAGACCCCACAGAAAAGATGCATTTCACTGACAGTGAATTTTTTACCCTTCTCAGGGATGACAAAACACAAACGGACTCTGGTATGGAGATTGAATTATCTATCCAAATGTGTGATTAAGAAAATATGGTCTTTTGAGGAAATTTACCCATTAAGAACATTTTCATCCCATTCAGAACATTTTCAGTCATAGTATGAAATGCAAAGAAAACAAAACCTCATTACACTTTGCTATCCAGAGTACTAAAGTCTCTTTAAAATATTTTCCTGCATGGCTTACTTATCTAGGGGAAATTCATGAAATCCTCATTGTGATAACAAGTGATCATCATTGCAACGGCTTCCACAATCGCCAAGATGCCTTCTCTGGGTTGTTCATGAAGGAGAATCAGGAATTACAGAACTGTGTGATGGTTCAAGAAATGTTAGACCCAAAATTATTACATGTTTCCCCTCCAGTGTGCCAGTGACCTTACACTACAACCTTTCATTTCCTTTCCTCAACAACACTTATTAGCAAAGAAATCTCAGATCCTTGAATTTCCAGTACCTGTGATGAAAGAAGCACCTCCAGGTCATATTCCCACAAGAACTAGACTATTTGAAACAGATCCATATGCCACTCCTGAAAGTGATTTTGATGAGCAGAAATCACTGATAAATGATGTCCAGGAGGTATTTTTCTACCCTCTGCAGAGCCATTAGCCTTATTTTCAAGATTCTCCATCACACACTACTGACAGACCTTTCTATCACAACAGCATATTTTTGCAACTTACATTCAGTCTTATTTCCCCTCAATTTTATGCCATTGTTCCCTCGAAGGATGCCAAGAATCACTGCACCATACCACGAAGCAACTAACTTTGCCAACAGGTCAACAGCAGCTGGTTCTGAACATTTGGCTTAACCTATTGCCAGGAGCATAATTATCACCTATAATGCTTAACTTCCTGAGATGTTGGCAAGAACCACAATTTCTGGTATGTTTTTTTACTCATATGGACAGCAATTATCAGACATAAACTAGAGACCAGAAAAATTCCTCCCTTCTAGACCTTGGTGGCAAAAACTGTAATCTCAAGATATGACTTAATATGCATTTGGGCACAGTATTTAAAAAAACCCAAACCACCAATCATTATTGTTTGAATATCAATCTTTCTCCTGGTTCATTCTACTGGCAATGACAAGAGACAGATTATTACACAGGGCTATTCAGAGACACCTCTGAAATGTCATGAGAAAGGGCCTGCCTTTAACAGGTAGGATGTAGAAAGGTCTGGTAAAACACAGTCATAATGAAAAAAAAAAGAAAGATCCTTGGACTAGCTAATTTATTGCTGATTTTTCATATTTGGTTTCACGCTCTCGTCCTTTGCATACCAGAACAAAACCTCTCTGCTGTCTCATAATTTTCACACTCCTCAGAGGTTTGACTTTGATAGTGCCATGGGTTTTGAGGGTGTATTAGTACCAATATTCCTCCTGAAATCAGAATCGAGGTTTCTCCTGTCTGGAACATAAGAGTGTGAACAGTTCCCAGTGTAAGATTTTATATAGTTTAGATCATTTCCTCATCTGAAAGCAAATTTATGACAGAGAAAGAAGCTGAGAAGGGAAAGGAAGGGATTTCTAATACTACTAAGTTGCTGTACAAGCAACAACCTCATGTTACATTATTTAACATTTATTGGCAGATAAAGAAGGTAGAAATTATTCCCCTCTTTCACATGGCCTTCTGTCCAGTAGGCAGGGTTCTGTCCAAGTTCTTCCCATCTTTTCTGAACACAAACCCTTCTTTATCAAAAGTGATCTTTCACCAGGCTCAAACATCACTTACAATTTGTGGTCAGTCTTGCCTGTCTTGAATTCACAGGTACATTGTCTCTATAAACCATCTTTGTTTTTATTCATTAGATCATCTACATAGCTTGTTACTGGGGGACAAAAGAATGTGAAAGTATTGCCAGAGCTATTCTTTTACCTCTTTCCCAGTCCCCCAAATCAACGTTCTCCCATGTATGCTGTGAAAAATGCAAGGTTGAGACCTACTAGCCAAATTTTAAAACTGTATTCTTCCTTGTTAAGTATGAACATTAACTTCGTCTCTTGAGTTTTTTCACAAAGTTGAAGTATTCACCTCCTGTGTAGTGTTTTCGGTTATGTTCAAGATTTTCCAAGCTTGAATTCACAGACTTTAACCACTGCTTTGCTAGGAATGGGAAGCAAGCATGCCCAAGAGTAACCTGCTTCCCTCCTTTGCCCATTGGGGATTCTCATACTTTAGAAGGTGTTTCAACACTATAAACCACTTAAATTAGTCTTGCTATTCTTCTTTTGTTTACTGATCCTAGAACATCTGCATATACAATGTCTTTTGTAAGTGTTGCCAAGCAATTTTGGAGACTTCATCAGTAATCCTATCTGCTTTGTCATAAATGGAAAAATTGAAAGAAGAGTTATTCAGTTCCAGCCAAAGTAGCATTCAAGTAATTTTTAATTTTATTTAATCCACAGCTAAAATATAAACTGAAATAAAAAATGCAGTAATGCAGACTTCTGCTTCTGAGAATGAAATTTATCCCTTACACCAACATGTAGCTCCAAGGTAGCCTCAGAGAGGAAATTACATAACCTGTCTTTGCTTTAGCTTTTCAGGGAGTAAAATGAAAATAACCATTGGTTGTTATTGAACAAGATAAAGTATTTAGAGACAAAAGTGCTCTATGTAATGTTTCTCATTATAAAGTGTACAACTGTTCTCCCACTTTAGTATTCACAGCAAGTGTTTAAAGGCCATGAACTTGAAGAGCATATTGTTAAAAGTCTTCTCCCACATGTAGCTGCCGGTGTAGAATAAGAAAAATACTTCTCAAGATGTTTTTATTGTGCATACCTACAGGACACAGGTGAATACCTATGTGACTTGCTATTGATTTAAACACAAAATAAGTGTGGATGTGAGAAGCACACCCAGATTCCACTTTACAGTCAACTTCTGTAACTTCTAAGTCAGGTATTTCAGACTGTTCTGTCTCTACCTATCTAGTGTTTTTCTAGTTATTACAAACACAGCCCATCTCATGGAAGTTCAGTATTTTAGACAAGAAATAACTCTTTTTACCCCCATAAGATAAATATTTTACTGGGCAATGCCAATAAAATAGCAGCTCAACAGGACTGAGAACATCAGATATTGATCTTGTAAATCTATGGCTTTCAATTCTGCTTGTAATTATGGAATAGCATGGATTCAGTAGAGCACAAAGGCATTTTCTTGTGTCAACAGGACCATAGCAATGTTCAAATACTTTTTGTGCTTTGGTTTAGTATCTTATGATATATCTGTTGCTTTTAGTATTCATGTCTCAATCCTGATTCACCTTCAGTGAACCGGGTGAACTTGATTCATGCCTATGCAGATGGTCACATTCGGGCTCATTGGCACATCTCATACACCTAAAAGATCACCTGTCCTGTGCCTTTTGGCTCACATATGCTGCTTAACCAAGCTGTATTGTGCACCGTGTAACAAAATATCTTCCCTTTTCCAGGAGGCCAAATACATTATCTGCCCTTCACTCTTCATATTGACTTTTCTTTATTAGCACAGTGCCTCTGTTAGCAAGCAGCAACAGGGACCTCATCTCCAAGCAATCCAGACTTCCTGCACTGTATTCAGGCAAGAGCTCAACAGAGGTTCTCTGGTTTTTAACCTCTGCTCTACCTCCACAGTGCTGCAGTGATGGCAGGCAGAGAGCTGTACAAATCTCCAAACACAGTGTGTTTGCCTTGCAGCAGCAGACTGAACCACAGCTGTATCCATCCCTTCCCCAACTCTGAGGGCTTCCTTTTCTCAAGAAGAAAGATTAATACCACTGGTGGGAAGATCCAAACTGGGAAGAAAGAAAAGGAGAAGTACAAAAGCTGCATATTCAGGAAATGCTCTTCAGTGCTCAGTTTCTTGGTGAGAAGAGTAGGAATGACAAACTGAGACAGGGGAGGAGAGTGATAAAGAGAACACAGCAGGTGAAAAGGAAGGCTGAGATCTGCTGTATCACTGGGGTGTGCTCCAATCCCACAAGGAATCATTTTCACCTAATTTGAGTCCTGGATTTCTATTATGCTTCCCGGCAACCTGCATGCAAACTTCAGAAGTTCATACCAAGTACTGCATTTGATGAAGGTCTGTACTGCAGAGACAGGAACAGGCATCAACAGGCTATTCAAGTGCTTCCAGGAAAACACAGCACAGATACTCAACAATAACAGCTCTGCACAGGCTTCCTGTGAATCCTCACACATGGACATGTATTTAGAAACTAAAGGCTCTAGTTCAACCCACTGCAACTGATGTACACACGCTCTGAAATTTCCATATCTTATGGATATAAACTGGTCTTTTTGTAAAGCTGCCTTGAAAGGTGCAGTGTGATTGCCACAGATTTGTGCTTTTTGGTATAGCCAGCCTCAATACCTCCCTTAAGCTATCAACAAGAGCATTGTATCTCTGGGATGTAAGGTTTCCTCACTTAGGCACAGAATAGATGAGGCTATGCAAGATGAGCAACAGTAGGATGCTGTTTTAAAGCTGATATAGGAGCAAAAAGAAATGTTGAAACGCAGACAAAATGTAGTCTTTTTGCTCCCTTCAAGGCTTGTCACTAACTAAAAAAAGGTGGCTTCCTCCTTTCTGGGGAACAGATTTCATGTTGCTGCATCTGTTGTGGCTTTATTCAACACTGTGCTGAGCAGCAAAGAACTGTGCACCTTTTGCAATGCAAATACTTTGTCCACCTCTCAGTTGCCTGGATCAGCCCCATTTCCAGCTCATGATATAATATTCCAATAACTTTGCTTCCACCCTTAGTTTCTACAAATAAAAACAACAACAACAAAAAACTTACAACCATAAAAGCTACATGCCATCATTGATATATTTAGCTCAAAATGCTGTTTATTTTTGCCTTTTCTAAAATGTAGAGCCTGTCAGAATACTTCCTCCAGTGATATATGGTAATGGACATGAGAGCACAGCTGAACAAGCTGCAAAAGTGTTAAGCCTTGTGCCCACTTCTCTCTACAGTTTCTTCTAAAGGTACAAAATTAAAATATATGTTACCAGGAGTGGGTGGTGCTTTGCAACTTCAAGTAGACCCACAAAGCATGGAGAATCTAGAGAAGCAAACATGCTGCTCTAATCTCCAAGGAACATTCAGAAGACACAGTTGGTTAGAGCATGGTGCTAATAACACCAGGTTGTGGGCTTGATCCCTTTACAGGCCATTCACTTAAGACTTGATGATCCTTGTGGGTCCCTTCCAACTCAGAATATTCTGTGATGGTCTACCTTAGACATGTTTTTCACCTTAGGTAAATAACACAAGTACCACATTGGGAAAATGGTTAAATACACTGAAATCTTAAAAATAATCAGGTAAGCAAATCAAGTTCATGCAAATAAGAACACTTAGACAATACAAGGAAGGAATAATTAAGAGAATAAGAGTGATTGCTTACTAAAACAGTAATAAAAATTTTATTCTTGCAAAAGCAGTTGTGTAATAAAGGGTTGGGCTATCCAACACGCAGATGAGTTCCTGAGACGTCAGTGAGTGACAAATCATGTAGGAAGAACCAGAGACTACTTGACTACAAGGCAGGAGCTTCTCGTATCATCCTTATCTTTTAACATATCTTGCCAGTCAAGGAGGATGTGCTCTAAAGCCAAACAGTCTCAGCAATGTGTTGAAGCCTGAGAAGAAATTTGTAGCAGAAGCTGAACTCAGCCCCTTATTAATGGGGTCATCACTGCTTACCAGCATCTGCAGTATAAAGATCTTTATGTGGCAGTCTAAAGAGGAAGAGCAGATAGCGGACGAACAGAGGTTGGTTGCAGACTGCAGCATTACTTTGCATGGGATTTTATAACAAGGAAAATGGTCTATAAGGAAAGATCCCAAGAGTTTTGTTACATTACAGAAGTAGGGTTCACATACTCCCACCTTGCAAGTAAGAAGCGTCAAGCAGAAGCACAAAAATCTACAAATTTGTCAATTAAGTCTAGATTTCATATTTTCTAACTAATTTTACCTCATAATCAACTTTCCACCATAATACTGAAAGAAATGGTTACAATCTTAAGGGAAATGTCCAGCAACTTCTATCTCCTGTACAGCTTTAAAGGTGTGGACAGCAACACAAGCTGGCTAATGAAGGGAGGCATTTGAATTGCAACTGCAGATTTCAGTCCCAAGATTAAGGGACTGAAATCCACTGCAGGCCAGTTCAGAAGCCAGACAGGGATGAATTCACCTCACCATGACAGAAGGCATCTTGGAAAATAAAAGTCTTGCTCTTCACATTGCCTTGCTCTGCTGGGGGTGAGGGAAGATGAGCACAGCAAGAAGCCTTCTAACCAGATGATTCACTTATTTTTTTCCATTTGTAGGATGGAATCCCCTATATCACCTTGTTTGTTGCTGGAAGACTATCCCTGTTACACAGGCTTGGTGGACCTATCCTCTGAGAGCACTGCCTTTGCTATAGGCAGGCAGATGTTCTTCCTGTCCTGGAAAGAATAGGTACTGGACAATGCTGCTGGGATTTTTCCCTAAACATCCTTAGGAAGTAGACTTCAAACAGAAATATTGTTACACTAAGTAACAGATGGAGCTACGTGCTCCTCAAACATGTCTTAATGATTCCAAATTAGGTAGAGCGACAGGATGGCACCAACCAACTTTAGGGTAATTTATATCATCTTAAAGTAATGGCTGGCAGAGGAAAAGTAAGAGTAAAATGGTAACCTGGACTTCAAACATTCAACCAGCAAGCACAGCAATACCAAAAGTGTCAAATGCTTTGGAAGACAGCTAAGGATGAATCACCAGGGTTCCTCTGCCTATAGAAATCTGTGATGCAGAAAGGCAACAGATTTTACTCAGTTTATACAGAGCTTTGACATGGGCTATATGTACTTACATGTCCAGACTGCAAACCTGATAGACCAGGTTGTATAGAAGAGGGCCCTACCGTATTAATACTGGAATCTACCCCAAAGATCATTTTTCTGTGCGTGCACAGAAAAATTCTAGCCCTATAAACCAAACCCAAAAGGTGCCTTACCCAAGGCCTCTAGCTTCATACTTTTCACAATATATTTTCAAGAGCTTTATTTTTGCAATACATAGAAAGTATTTGAAAAGCTGTGACCTGAAAGAGCACAGAAGTTCATAGTGACGCTGACATCTGCTTAACCTCACACCTCTATTTCTGTTCCTACTACAGCTATGACTGTCTCTGATTTTAATCAGTGTCACAACCTTTCATATTAGCTCTAGAACATAGAAACATGGAACAGAGAGGGGAGGAAGAAAAAATACGGCAAAAAAATTTACCTTCTGTATTTAATTATCAGCATAACCTGTCTTTAACCCAAACACTATGGTTAATAAGCTTCCTGTAGCCATCATGTGATTAGCAGCTCTTGCACCTGTTGGTGTATTTACGCCTATATTTTTGAGTTAACAGCCAGTGTCTCTTTCTAAATAAGCCACGACTACATTTTAAATTGCTTAAGTCAACTTCCTCAAGCAACCACAAAGTAAGACGTTCTCGTGGGAAAAAAAAAAAAAAAGAAAAAAAGTGCTAGACATCAGTTTTCAGCTCAGAAAACCTCAACTAAACCCACCAATTATTTTGTCAGAAGAATGGAAAGGCAATTAGAAGCTACCTGGTCAAAACAGAGAATAAGAAATAGAGAGTGGGATAACAGAGTCACAGGTGGAAAGATAGCTTTATCTATGTTTTATCTTCACTTTGAAGTGCTGTTGCTTTGCCCTGATTATCACAGATAACAAGTTCCCTGAGGGCAAACATTGTAGTATTTCTCTACAACCTAGAGGTATCAGAACAATACAACTAATTCCCACTTGGGGAGAGAACAGAAGGCTTCTGGCACAGGGCACCTCACAGAGTTGCTCTAACAACTCTCTTATGTGTCTGCACTTGGAAAATAATATCACCAAAAAAATACAAGTTGGAGGTTTTTGGTTTCTTGGGTTTTTTTAAGAAACAACAGAGTCATTTACCCTATTACTCTTTCCCCTTGTGCCTCAAAGCATTGTTATTAAAATAGCTTTTGTCTTCCAGGTTATGTTTCAGGATCAAATTTTGTGATCATAGCTTACGTTACTCCCCAAGTAACACACTTTGATCTCGTCCTCATCTTCACTAATTCCTTTCTCGGACCTCCTTGATGGGGCAGAGCTGGATTTTCACTCCCTGCCCAAGCAGCACAGCCAGCTCCTTTCCCACCAGAGGTGTACGGGAATGACTGTCTGGGGCAGGTTTCACTCAAAGGCTTTGTTCATCCTTTGTATGTAGTGTTGTCACACAGGGCTCTCCCTGGCTACCAGGCAGTCACTGAGACTGCATGACTGCATTTGTTTGAGACCATTGCTACAAGGACATGGAAACAACTTCATTTAGGTGTCTTCCACTAGCATTGGTTCATGGTTTCATATACAGAAATGAATGGGAAAGATACTCCAATACCAAATACCACGACACTGGCACTACCAGTTCAACTGTATTTGTGGGTTGAGCAAAATATAACCCTTTGGAATAGTTAAGGCTGTGCGGTTTTATTTTTCTTTTCTTTTATCATGGACAAGATCCAAGATACTGACTGTCATTATCAGATACTGGCTTGCAGTCAACTGATCCCTTTGTATGTCCACACCGAGCTTTCGCACGAGCTCTGACTGGGCACAGCCCGCAGCTCAGGCTGCTCAAATTGAAGAAAGCACTTCTTCATAAAAGGCTGCTCTGTACTGAACACGCAACCACTGCCCAGCATCACATGGAAAAGAAAGAAACAAACTGTGAGTCTTTCTTCCAGCTCAGTTTTTTTATTTGGAAAAAAAGCCATTTCTGCAAAAGCTGAGGGTGAAAAGCAAACTTGTTATCAGGTCTGACTTTTGCACAGGCCAACAAGGAGGTTGGTAGCTTGTAGAAGAATTTGGTAGCTAGATGATATGGAACTGAAAGAGGGAATCAGCAGCTTTCACCTTGTTGCAGAAAACACCCTGACAAATAACTAGAAGGACAGGCAACCTAACCCACCACAAGGACAAACCTGGGAGTTTGTTGCCATCATCATCAGATAAAGCCCTTCAATTTTTGTGCATAAATTGTGTTAACCTTCATAAATGCCTCCTATCTCATCTCCACATGAAGCCATACACTTCTGTATATCATTACTGCCTCTAGAGCATGCAAGTGACAACCAAGATGTGGTTATGTTGCCCCAGGGTTTATTGCTTGATTTCTGTTTTTGAAGTTGCTGTATCTGCTTTGAGTACTAATTATTGCGTAGTACTTATGGTTTGAAGAATGATGTTTAAAAAGAAGACAAGAGCAGAATTGCTAATACAGAAAAGTAGCTATGCTGGTTTGCCATGGGTTTCGCTATATAGTTTTGACAAGGGTGATACATATATTTCTCAGGCACTAGGCACATTGTGTAGCTATGAAATATACAGCTACAGATTTGGGGTTTCCTGCTTACTCACAATTTTTCCCATAGCTATTTAAGAAGTCGAAAAGAAAACCTCAGGAGTGTTAAGTTATGTGATAAAAACTCATTTACACACACCCAAATGAGCACAGAGAGATGGCAGCAGGAGGGGAAACCCAAATAACACCCAGGCCTAGGCAGTCACAGGAGCCAAGAGCTCGCCACAGCCTGACCTTCACAATCCTAGAAAAATACAGAGGCACAAGGGCAGGAACCCAAATTAAGAAGAAACTACCTAGACTCGTCCTCGGGCTGTCCCAGCAGGGCTTCAAGCCCAGTGTCCAGGCATGAAACCCACCAAGATGGGTCACCACTAGAATGTCTTTTGGAATGGAGGGGGGTTGCCGCCCAGAGGTATAGGACACATCATGGAATATGGGGGCAGAGCAATTTGGGATTGCACAAGACTTTCTACAGGATGTTAGGGAAGACACCAGAGGTAGAGTAAGGAATGGATTTAGGTGATTTGGGATGAACAGATGCAGGGAAAATAGAGAGAAAAAGGAATATAAAAGATTGGTCACATGTAACCAGTGGCTCTTTGATATATTTGCCTGACTTCTTATCAAATTAATTTCTAACTTTTATGCTGGGTGAGGGATTCTATTCATTGTGCACATATGTGTGTACAGGGATCTGAGTGCAGCTGCTGGAGGCAGATCCTGGGTTGGAGTGTCCATGTATCCATGGAGTGAGCACAGGTATGCAGGCGAGCATGCGTGTGCAAGAAAAGCCTGAGCTCAACCGGCTGGTGAGGAGGTGAACCAGCCTGGGAGCCAGGGGTGTCTCTAGGGGCTAGAATACACAGGAGTCAGCTACTGGAAACCAGGGCCAAAAATACATATACTTTTTCCCCCACTCCTCAGTAGAGGACCTCTGCCCTGCTCAGCTGGAAAAGGCAGCGGCCTGCAGCCTTTATTAATGCCTGGGCATTGTTAGCCTCGTGGCAGGTTGGGCCTGGGAATGCAGCTGCCTCACCTATCTTGGGCTGCTGGTGATGTATGTTCCCCTAACATAGCACTCTTTTCTGGATTATTATGACTTGCACATAAATTGTCACTACTCCGTAACACAGGTATGTTTCACAATCTAATTTGTCAAGAGGGATGTATATGCAACAAATGATTGTTTCAGCATCCTACCTTCTCAAGTTCACTCTGACTTTTAAAAAAAATATGCAATGGCTACTATATTAATAATTCTCTGCAACTTAGATCAAGGCAACTCAACTGGGAAAAAGAAGAGTCAAATGAGAGAGAAAAAATGAGAAAGCAAACCATCTATTATTCACAGGAAAGAGTAAATGTGTGTGTTGTTCACAGGCAAATCCCCGACCGGGATCATGAAGGACCTCCATATCTCTTAATTTGTCTACTATCACACATTAAGGGCCATAGCCTTCCTTCAGAGGTGAGGAGAAGCAGACTTTCAATACTGAAAGCAGTCAGAGAAGACTGCTTGAAGGGTGTGCAGGCTATATAAACAGGAAAGGAAACACAGGCAGGGAGAGGCTGAGTGCCTTTCCCCAGGTCATGCGCCAGAACCTTGACAGAGCCAGAAATAGCACTCTGGCTTCCTGAGCCCCCTCCATCCCATGGCACACCTGGTCTCCCACGCAGTTGTCCTGCAGACACCAGTCTGGCTAGAGACACCCTTGCAGACATCAGTGCATCTGGAGAACAGAGCAGCGGTAGCCTCACAGGAGCAGCATCTTTACTCTTTTCAGGAACTGAAGTTTTAGGAGAAAGTGTTGAGACAGGACATATTACACATTACACATATTACATATTAGTGATGGTATTTTAAAATTCTTCACTCCAGATCAGTTGTCTATCCTTTCCTGGATAGCATTTAAAGGAAATTCATAGTTTCTCCTCCCATGTAAGAGGCTATTTTTAATCACTGGACAACATCATGACAGAGTCTAGTTATATGTCTGCTAAAAAACGCTCCCATTTTAAGCACTAATAAACCAAAAATCATAGCACAAGAAGAAATCACTCTGCTAGACCAACATCAAACATAATACAGAGCATTATTGTTTGCCCTTCCCTGTGAACAGTGGAGACATTTCACCCTGGAAGTCATTCTTAGTTAAGCAACTGAAGTACAGAAATATTCATTCTCCTCATATTCCATGTGATAACAACTGCATTGTCTGAAATGAGTGCTGGGGTCTCAGGCCTGTTTAACCACAAGCAAAATTCATCAGGTGAGAATGAGATCTGTATTTGCTCTTCTTGACCCTTTTCTACCAGATGCAGGGCAGTGCTTGGGTTCCTTAAGTAACTCAGAAAATCAGAGTGCAGGCAGTGGTGTCTCATTCAAGAGCAGCTCTGCATCATTCCCACCCAGCAGCATGTGCACTCTGTGCTCTACTTCATACCCTCAGGACTGTCTGGCTGTGTTAATGCAATAAGTAGGTGTTTTGGTTTCAGTTTTCTTGTTTCTACTGTAGCAGAAGGATTTGGGGGAGGGTTTGAATTGTAACCTAGGGAAATTGTATATAAAATTTGTTCTTGAGCCTCTGGGCTGTTTTCTTTTCCAGAGGAAGCAAACCTCAGCTAAACAAAATGCCCCCTCCCTGTCTTCCAGGTTTGAGCTAATTATACATCCATACTCTTCAGTACTCAGAGGTTGCTACCTCTCTTCACAGTAACAACAGCCATTCAAGAACCAAAAAAATGTAACATCTGTGAGTCCAGCCTGCCTCGGTGCATGCAGCCGTGCACCACCAGCACACCAGTGTTACTGGGAACATGTCCTGCCTCATGCCATCTTGTGCTACTCTGCTTTTGCCCCTGCCTCCACCCTGTACATTCGCACCCTATGGCTGAAGCAAATCCACCTATAAAGCCTCCAAGCCCTGGGAGCAGGCTGCTGTCACCTGCTTCCCATGGCCTTTCACCTCCTTCGTCCTCGAGGTTTAATTGTCAAAGCTGAGCTCTCCTAGGCATGTAGCAGTAGTGGCACAGCCCAGGTAGGCTACCACCTCCCCAGGAGAGTAGGACAGGGGGAGAGGACAGCAAAGCACAGTTCTGTGCCCAGCTGCAGCCTTGCACCAGGCATGGGAGAAGGGCACTGGGCACGCAGGGCAGGCTGCAGCCTGGGGAGCAGGGAAAGGCTTCTCTCATCCCATTTCTGTTTTGAGATGCGTTACTCTCATTTGGCAAAATCTCGTCCTTCTCCTCGAACACCAGGCTACTGTGGGGCTGAGGAAGGAAGGGTCAAACGTTTTGATGATGCACACAGGGCCTGGAGTAAACCAGAGTGAATTAATAACACTACACCTGGGCACTGAGTGCGCACGCGGCCGATTACTCGGAGGCTGCAAGCCAAATGCCATTAACCTCCAAGGCAGATCATTATTAGACCACAACACCCAACCTGTCATGTATCATTGTTTCATTAACACAGTTCTGGAAAGCCTCTAATAAAGTCAGGGAAACTGTTGCTTCAAAATTAGCAGAGATTACAAGGTTTTCCACGTGGATACTGAAGAGAAGAGAAGGAAGTTTATTACAATAATTTTAAGGGCATTAGAGATAACTGTGATAATTTTGCTTCTGATCTAAAGCCCACTGAAGGCTGTAAACAGGCTCCTATCCTTTTCTTCTGAAACAGTGATTTTATTATTATAAGTATGATTCTCCCTCACTCATTTCTTAAATTAAATTAGAGGTTGCCCAGCCCAGAAGAAACCTGTAATGCATATGCCAAAATATTTGCATGGCTGACAAGCTCTGTCTTTGAATCTTCATGAAAGGCATATAATTGTGTTTAATGCAATTTATTTGTCATTAAAGAAATAAGCTTTGATCCAAACATCTTTGCAACAGAGATCCAAAGAAACTAAGACTCCAGGTCTATTTTAAAGCAATGTGCATTTAACATTCATTCCTTTCCTTATCTGATTAGGAAATTTATTCCCTAGTAGATTATAAAAATATAACAACAACAACAAAAGGTTATACTTATGTAAGTTTATTAATGCCTTATAACTTATGCCTGGACTAGTTTGCTGTTGGACTATTTCTTGTTTTAAGAAGGGTCATTTTCATCCAATTTATACAAAAAATATTCAGAACAAAGATTATTGACCATTCCACCCCCCAGCAAGTTTTAGAGAGCATCTAACCAAGTAGGTTTCAAGTGTTTCAATGGGTCTCCCAATGTCAGCTGACAAATACCCCCAGAAATTAAACTGAGGAAAGAAGGAATATGAGAGTTTTGAAAAACTTTAACTGAAACACTTTTATGAATTATTTTAATGACAGTGGCAGCTTGTCTGCATTTAAGCACCTCTGCAACATGCACAGGGCCAATGTGGTCATGGCACTTCTGTCCAAAGGGGAGGAACAAGCTATTGCTTTGGAAGTTTTCTGTGTATGTTTCTTTTTTCCCTTGTTTTTGGTATAATCCAGATATGAACAAAGTAAATGCTNGGGGGGGGGGGTAAGAGAGGGGAAGAAAAAAATAAGAATAAGAAAACACCTCTGTAATACAAAAAACTGAGGTTTCTTTCATCTGCCAAATGTCTCCAGGAAACTTTCTGTGGAAGTTAGAATATTCATCTCCCAGAATCTGGTCCCTTGTGAGAAATTGCAGTGTGCCAAGCCAAGAGGGGAAAGTGTAAAAAAATGGAAGCAAATTCTACATGGATTGTGAAATAATCTAAATCATCCAATTTCCTTCTACATCTGTGAAATATTTCTTTGAAAGGAGAACAGTTACTTAGAAGTCATGATTGCCTAAAGACAAAGAAAACCTTTAAAGATTTGACTTTCAAACTGGTTCTTATCCACATGAAATTTAGCTATTGCAGCATTTAAAAATCACTGACACACACAGTAGATGGGCCCATCTTTTGGCCACATCAGTCTCTGCAGCCTGGGTTAATCTCTTTCTGACACTGGCAAATACCAGATGATGAAGGAAAAAAGCAAGACTAGTGCAAGCATGTGGTGCCACCTCACCAGATTACTCTGCCAGTATCAGCACAATTCACAGGTCTCCTGTGAGACTCCTTAATCCCACACTCTTGAACCCATGTGAAGTTCTAGTGCCTTTAGCCTCTGCACAACTGCTTAGATGACATTACAAACCACATCCCCTTGCTTTAAATCCCAAACCCACTAAAATTTTTCACATTCCCTACCTCTCTGATTATAAGCAGCAGCAAGAAAATTCCTTCTCATCTTCTCCTTCCTTGTGGCATCAGAAGACTCTTGTCCATCTTTGCCCAGTAGCTTTTTTCCCCAAGAAAGGAAATCCTAAGCCTATCTGCTGTACAGAAGCTGTTTGGTGCCTTTGACCATTACTGTTTCTGTGATCTGAACCTTCTCCAGCTCTGATCTATCTTCCCTGATGTGGATCAGATGCCCATAGACATTTTCTGTGCTGTTGGCTTTTGACTACTTATCCCATTTTGTGAAGCCTTAATGCAGACAACAGTGGAACCAAAGGCCCTTCAACAGATCAGTAGTGAGGCAGCCTGGGTTTTACACTCATCACTTCCTGAGGGTCTGGCAAGAAAATAAATGCATTCTTAAAAACAAACTAATACCACATTCCCAAATTCCTTCCATTAAAAAAAAACCAACAACAAAACCTTAAAAAAAAAAAAAAAAAAATTGCAAGGTTTCCAGTTTTTTGCTCCAAGTCATATAATTGTTGAGTGAGGCTGAGTCAGATTTGTTAACCAATTAAATTATTTTTTAAAGAAGAGAAGACAAGCCTAGAACAGGCCCAATGATATAAACAGATTAGTTAAATCAAATTTGTAATTGTACCACACTAGTTTGACTTATTATTATGAAGATCCTTTTAATCCAACCAAACCACCATAGAAGTTGTCATACTGTAAAGACAAAGCTACTATAGAGCGTTCACATAGAAGAAAACTCAGTCCCAGTGAAATCGTGTCTAGAATACACTTGTTAGCTTAACCCTACATTACAAAGGGCCTAAAATATAATATCAGGCTCCTGAGGGCAAAAGATCCATTCTGGAAAGTCTGTTTTTCCATCTGTTTTTAAGGAATAACCAACACATCCCTTTGAGAGTCCCAAGAGGTAAACTTGGGTTTCTGTCGCCAAATGGAAGGACAGAATTATCTGCTTCTGTAGCTATTTTTTACTCCATTCTCTGGGTTCACTGAGCTCTTCAATCATGTGTGTAAGGAAGTGGAAACATCAGAGTATGAAATGCATTCCCCCTTGTTCCATAATGACCACTGGCTGGATCTTGCAGGAGGATCCACAGGCTTGTTACTGCTGTCAGCTCCAGCAGTGGTTCAGGAAAAAGTCCAGGCTGGCAAGAAAATACAGCTCCACTAGAAAAACATCAGTAAGCAAAGAGTCCCAGGGCCTGAATTACAACACAGGAACCTTCAGGTCTCACCTCAAGTCAAAGTGAACACTGACTAAACCAGGAAGCTTTTCTTATAACTGGAGAGTACAGCTCCAGGCCTTTGGCATGTTTTTTAGAGAATGGTTATAGCTGTGATGACATTTTAAAAAGCTGTGACTGCCCAGCCACAGATGCAGAGATGAAGCATTCATAGCATGCATTCTAATAATTTTTGTTTACACAGCTTAGGGAAAAAAAACCTAACTAAAACTAATTCCTTTTCGTGTGGGAATCTGCTCTGGTTTAACTCAAAGGTCATTTTTAAATCTGTGTGCATTTACAGTGCTAGACAAATATTTGTCAAATATACAGGCTGCTGGTCTCGTTTGAAAGATAAAGGTTACGGAGGGAGGAGGGGAAGGGAGAAAACCCAGCCAATGCAGAACATTGAATGGAACAAACCTTAAGGAAAAGCACCCATCTGCCAGCGAGAGACATACTCCTGCTAGCAGAGACTGCCACCTTTTGGGGAACAGCTTCAGAGGCTGAGCAAAGAGGATGCTCCACCTTTCCCATAAATTTCCAAGCTTGGTTCTGCATTTGCATGGATGTTAGAGCCAAATGGCTTTAATTTCTCAGCTTCCAGGAGAACCGAAAAAAGAACATTTAGAAGAGGATGTCTGAGCTCTGCTAGGTTTTTCCTTTGTTTCTAAAAAAGCAAGGTATATTTTGTTCAGTCTGTTCATCTCTGCTGCTAGTATTTCTGATTCTCAAAATTATCTATGATTTATACAATTTGAGCTAGAAAATCTCAATCAAATTTCATGAAAGGCAGGTACCTCAGATCACAAAATCCCAACTCGCTTCCTGAGAAACAGCAGCTGAGAAAATGAGGAACATTCAGATTCATGCTTCATTTGGGGAGAGCAAAGGAGGAACTTAGCTAGGACTCTCTTTGGCTGGAAGCAGCCAGTCAGCCGGCCTGGATGTGGCTGTCCAATAGGCACTGCAAATACTCTTTTTTATCCCAGACACACAGGCACAGCAGTCATTACAGTAGGTAAGCAAGAAGCAAAATAGATCACAGATCAATTGGATTAAAATGTCATTGACTCTGCTACTCTTTTGGTGATTGACTCATTCCTGCACAGGGACAGAGCCCACAGGAAGAAAACTAAATACTTTCCACTCTTCACAGGTGTTTTTATGGGTGCTTTTGAAGCATGTGTGAAACATCATTGTTACAGACACTGCCTGAGGATTTTTGGATATGTTTGATCTGCAGTCTGACATCGAAAGAGGTCACTGGATTAAAAAAAAAAAAAAAAAAAAAAAAAAAAAAAAAAAAAAAAAAAAAAAAAAAAATATTTTAAAAAAAAATATTTATAATCTTTTATAAAAAAA
>VZTR01013037.1:506486-583001 GCA_013400775.1 Chaetops frenatus | reverse complement strand
GGAAAAAAAAAAAAAAAAAAAAAAAAAAAAAAAAAAAAAAGTTAAGTTGTTTAAAAAATAATCTTACTACATCTTTGAAGTAGAAGCAGAATATTCAGTAATTTCTGCTGCTGTTCTTGCCTCTCTTGACAGAGATGCTTTGGGTTTTATTTTCCCTTTCAAAATAAATATCTCCCCACTTCCAATCCCAATTTGACAGAGACCTCAGGGATCTTAGGCTCTTGTAAGAGTCCTGATAATATGTAGGGAAAGGAAAGAACCTGAATATGTCATAGAGGGACAGACTGCAGCCAGAGCGAAGCCACACCATTAGATACTAGGGGCTGTGCAGGAAACGAGGTGTCACATGTTATCTCACAGCACAATCTGTAGCTCTGCCCCATTCAAAACCCTCTCCTGACCTGCCTTTTTCTGTTTTTACAAAAAACACTCTTTGCACTGACACTGCCTCCCCCTCACTTGCCATCTCAAACAGGGAACCCTGCAGTCTCAAAGCACAGTAGAAATCTTCAGTACAGCCCCTGGGGGCAGGGATGCCAAGGAGTACATTTCACAGGAGTCTGCCCTCCAACCAAATTACCTTGCAACCCTGTAAAATGCTCTCTTCTATCACCATTCTCCATTCAGGAGAAAGAAAGGGCATTGCCTTCCAGAAGGTCAAGAGCCCCTGTGTGCTTTCCTTGTTCTATGAAAGGGAATAGGGCACAATACTGTCATCTGCTGGGTCTCCCAGAGCAATCTTTCCCAGCTGCTGTCCCTACTAGTCTGCTACCTTCTTGTCCTCCCCATCCTGCTTCTTGTCCCCAAGCTGAAGAGGGCATTGGAGGAAAAAGAACTTTGATGCAACTGTACCAGCCCCAGCACCTCAGTGGAGTGGGAGCTAAAGCACACCCTGCTCTTTCTGTGCTGATGATTTTCCTGTCCAGCAAGAAAGGGGAGATGAGAGAAAAAGTTTAAATTCTTGTCTCACATGAAACATGCTGAGAGCTCATTGGTTCGAAGCCACAAGCACCAGATCTGGAAACATCAGAACACCACAAGATATCTCTGTATAAATCATTACAAGCTGTCCTAGTCTTCAAAATGCAGTGAGATGTGTTAAATGCTACCAAAAACTGACTGGCTACTTAATTCCATTTTCTGTGCTGAAATACCTTGGTGGCTACAAGCAACTGAAGTTCACATAAATTCAAAGCCCAAGCCAAATTTTGCAGCAGCTAATCTAGATTGTATCCAATCAGAACAGCACTTGTTCCAATTTTGGTGTTAGCCACGGCTCAGGAGAAAAACTGAACTTAAAAGATTTGTTCCACCATAGCTGAAAGTTTAAATCATCCTAGGGAAGTATGCTTAAAACTCCTGCTTTTAGAGTTGCTGCTTATTCAGCACTCCTGAATTAAGGTTTGAGGCCAAAATAATTTTCCACCCCCTACAGGCTCTGGAAGGAATATGCTCCCACCACCATGAGAGAATGTTCTCAGACATCCACTTGAGAGGGTAAAAGAAAAAAAAAAAACAAAAACAGGCATTTTCTTGTCATTGTACAGGGAGAACGCAGAAGATAACTTATTACACCCTTGAAAGGCTAGTCTTGACAGAGATAGATATTCAGAATACTCTTTTTAAAGTTGAATATCTTTGAAGGCTGCTGTGATTTTGGTGAGCCAACAAGTGTTAATCAATTAATTTCCTTATTTTCCTGGGAAAAGATAAAGCATTTTCTCCATTGGAATTGCAGTAGCAAAACCAACAACATACAGCAATCGAGTAAACTGAAGAACACTTTTGGGAATATGTGACAGCTAAAGGCTTGAGTGAACCTTTGTTCAGCAAAGACATAAGATCTGGGGTAATCCCAAGTTTCCAGTGTTTTATTTAGAAGTGCCCAACAATGTGACCACAGACAAATCAAAGAACTAATTTAGCCCCTTGAAGTCTTCAACCTGAAAGCAGGTAGGCTCACTCTGAGAGGATGCCCCTGAAAACAAGTGAAGTGAAAACAATTGGAGCTGTTGTGTCCCCCTTGAGTTGCCTTCAGCACTGTCTGGACTGCTTCCCTCCCACCAGTCTGACTGTCTTCTGCCTGTTGGTTTACTCTCAATGACAAGGACATGTTGGTTTGGTCAGGAACACGGATCAGAATGACAAGAATCTCTCCTCTGGCCTCAGGACATCCTATGAAACTGGGCAAAAATCAGACTTCAGGGGAGTATTGTAGTAAAGTGAAATGAATATGTTCCTAGGCCAGTGAAAACATTCAAATTTGTCTTCTCCCTACACTAAATAATAAGCTACTCACCAATATCTGTCAAGTCAGGCTTTAACAGCAGGATAGCAGAGTGTTCTCAACCACACCAAATTTGTGTCACATTAAATCACCCGGGAAAATTCTTTTTTAAAACCTTGACAGAAAAATAAAATCTACTTTTTTGGTTAGGCACCAGAAAAAGGCTGGGTAAAGAGGTCTAGACCAACTTGTCAATCTAGCTAAATTTAAACAAATATTTCAGCATTATTTTAGCTAAAGAAAACTTTTAGTCCCTATACCTTTTTGTTATCCTGGTCATATTACTAAAAACATGTTACTTGAGGCATTTAATAGAATTCAATTCAAAATCATCATACATGATCAGCTAGGAGATTTAGGACACTGATTACTAACACAGAGCAAGATTTCCCATGGCATTGACAGCCTATGACATTGAAATCCCTCCCAAAGTTCAGCAACGTTTGATCATCTACATCCCTTTGGCTCCTTGGAACTCTACCCTTTCTAGATTGAAAAAAAAATTTCTTTGAAAGGTTGATTTATTTCTAATGTTCCATCAATTTCCCTTTTTTCTAAAGGAAAAGAAAAAAATTAAAGAAAAAACCCCAATACCTAGAAGACAGTTGGCTACCCTGGGGTGAATATAGCAGCAAGTATCTTGAATTATTTTGAAACTTTCTAGTGATTCCTCCAGAAGGAGAACCAAGCCCCCACACTGGGAAAGAAAAAAAAGAAAAGAAAAGAAAAAAAAAGGAAGATGTAAAAGCAACTGATGGGCTCCAAGAGAGGGCAGTCTCAGACTAGGGATGATTCACAGAGAGCACTACTGTAACACCTGTTTTCTGCCACATTTTACTGTATGTATCTAAGAAGCTTGATGTTTAAATGCCACTATCCATTAAAAAAATCTTAGATATAAATCAAAACTTACAAGTCAGCCTGCTGCAAATTTCAAAGGAGAGTGAGATGTTTCCCTTTTACAGATGCTGTAACATAAGGAACAGTGCTCCACATATGGATTTAGTCCAACAAAAATGGCTCATAAGTACTGGTCATCTTTAGACACACCATCAATTTTATAGAAGTCAACTCACATTGCTTCCAAGTTCACCAGCAGTAAGGTCATGGTGAGATGCAATCACACAGATTCTGCAAGATCAAATACCAGCATAGCAAAAATTAGTATTTAAAAATTTGCAATTTATGCAACATTTCCCCTCAAAGACAAAGATTATCCGAGGCTTTTTTGGTTGGTTGGTTTTAAGTTACTGGGACCTAGCTAGACTGTGCTAGCCCTACTGTCCATTTTTCCTCCTGAGCAGAGGCTTGACTACCCAAACAACTGGGAAGAGAAAACTGCACCAGACCAGCGCCTTTCCTACTTTTTTTCAAAGCCATAATGTCAGCCCCCAGATACAGTCTAGTATCTTCTTTCTTGCCAGTGAACTTCAGACTGGTTTCTAGAAAGATGCAAACCTTTCCACTAATTCCCATCACTTCACACACCTCCAAAGCTTTAGACCCATCCTTTTAATACTGATACTTCCAGCCAAAGCACCAGCTGGCTGATGGTTGTCTCCAGCCCTGGGGAGACACCACATTTTGGGTGATTACACTCGGAAGACAAGAGTATTATTTCCTGGTTGGAATTAACCCAAGCTGTATAAGCCATTTACCTCTGCTTATGGCAAGAAGTGAAGGCAGAGCCACCAGTTGAGACGCAGGAAGCAGCACACAGAGCTCTGGAGCCATGCAGAGCAGCAGTGCAGTGGGGACAGACACAGGCTGTCTGTCTCTCAGGAGCACTGGAGAAGTGCTTACCAAACTAGGGATGGAGGAACAGCTGTGAGCATGGAGCTACTTCAGATTATTTAAGTAACAAGATCCTGACTCATGTCCATGAACCCCCCCGTTAAGGCCCTTAGTCCAGCTGCACACCACCACATGACACCTGTGAGATTCATCTGCTCTTGCCCTGCAGGTGACAAAGCCCACAGACAGGTTCACTCCAATCAGAGAAACGGGAGTCCAGTGAATTTTGTTCCTTCAACCAGAATCACCTTCATCATCTCAGGGATGCACCTTGTACTTTTTCTCTACCTCTCTCCCTAAAGCGTTTACATCTTTCTTCATGTTGGTGACCAATTTCAACGAAGTCCGATTTCATTAATTTCACTATGATGGTGAAAAAAGTCACACACATTCGTATTTTTTCTCCAATGAGGTTGACCCATGTGGATATCAGGAATTTCAGTCAGCAGTGAAACTTCCAGGGCCAGAATGCAAGGGAAAAAAAAAAAAAATTAAGGGGGGAGATAGCTTAATGAAAATTGAACTTTTTTGGTGTGATTTCAAGGCTGCATAAGAAAACACACAAGGACCTATTTTCTTGCTTCCCGCACTGAGGTACTAAAAAATCCTCTGAACAGATACTCTTTTGCTGCAACAAATTCCACCTTTGGAGAGAACATCACCATGGGAAACACCAAGAAAATTTTATCTAAGGTGGTGCCCAGTGTGCAGACCCAAAAAGTTTTGTGTCTGAAATGAGACTTTTACAGCTACACTACAGTACTGGTCTCTAGTGATAATCCTCTTGAGTGCTTTTACAAGCCAGAAGAGCCAAGCCAGCTACCACTGTGGTTAACAGAATGATTTTCACTGGTTTCAGTGAAAGTAAGCCTCAGTGGTACAGTCTGATCCATCTACATGGTAAGGTCTTTGGACAAAAGCATCAAGGCAGGATTTTAAAATTTTCTGTGCAGTAATAAAGTAACAACATATCTCAGGGTATTATGGCTTTTAGGAAGCCAAATTCCCATTTCAGTAACACACATCCAGAGTTGAGTATTTCAAGTCACTTGAAAGGACTTGAGTCTATGAAGTGCTAAGCAATTTGAGTTCCCAAACTTCAAACAAGTAGGGAATCCCAGAATTCCAGAGTCAATTATCCTAACCACAGCATTACAGATACCTTGTTTTTAAGAGAAAAGCCAAGAACACAGGTGCAGACATGGTGCATTTCTGCAGAAAGGTAGCATTTTGTTTTTAAACATGCAACACATGTCAAAGCCAGCCCTTATACAACCAAGCACAGACAAAAGATAACTCCAAAACCTTACTGTAATTTAGGTTAAATGGATCCTGGGAAAGAAAATGGAAGATGACAGAGAGCACTAGGATTTAAGGTATGAGGCTCTTTGAAGGAGCCTTAGTCCAGACCTGGCTAAGATCAGTGGCATCCCAGGTGCAAACACTTACCCACTCAGCTCCCACCACTGAGGGGAAGCCACTTGCATACACAAACCCACATTTTTTACACCTTAGAACTGTACTTTGAAGAGTCATCCTCAGAACTGTAATGCAAATGGGAACCTACCTAATTCTGTAAGACCTACAAAGAAGTTTATAAAGCTGAAGGCAGCAGACAGGACCCAAAATATTTTTTTTCCAGCAGCAGCTTATGTTAATCTAAAAAGTGGTCTCAGAAGACCTGAAAGTCTCTTCTCCCCACTCCCCTCAAACTCAGAGTACCTACATTACACCTAGAAGCTGGCTACTCATGCCTGCTAACAAGTGTTGTATTGGCCTTTAGGCCAGTCCTACATGAACCTGGAGCAAAAGCATCCAATTGAGACCAACAGCAACTCTTTATTCAATTAGCAGAACTCCATCAAACTCTGCCATAGACAAATTGCTCCATAAAACCAGTGGGACAGGAATCCTACCACCTGCATTCACTGACACCCTCTTTCCTCACCTGTTCCTACTATGCTCTGTGTGACAAGGAGCATACCTGAGCACCCAGGCCCTGCTGAGCAGCTGGGACACTGTTGCAGCTTGCCAGAAACAATTTTTTCTCTTCATATCTCACCTCACCCCTCATAACGGCAACTTGCAAATCATTCTTAGCAAATTAGTACAGGTTTTCTATCTGAGCAATACCTCTGGGATTGCATTGGTGAAAATAAGTAAAATTAACATTACATTCTTCAGAACATGAAAAAGCACCCACAGCATCCTCCTTCCTCTTACAGAGGAGTTGGAATCACTCACCCTTGCATGGTACCGAAGGTCTCCAAAGTTTCTTTGTGCCTCCTTTCCAGCGCCAGCCGGCGCTTTCCCTCTGACGGTCACTCGCGATGCTCTCAGCCCGCCCCTGAGAGGCACAGCCTGCCCTGCCCTGCCCTGCTCCGCTCTGCCGGGCCGGGGCGGGGCTCCCGCCGCGCCTGTCCTGGGGCAGCCCCGGAGCACCCGGGGCTCGCTGGCAGAGCTCGGGAGCTGCTGGATCGGCTGGGTCGGTGTGATGTCCCGCCTTCCAGGAACGCCGCCAGGCGCCGGCAGCCCGTGGCTACGCTTTGCAGGCGCGGGGGGAGCCAAGGCTCCGGCCGGAGCGCCGGCCGGCCGAGCTCTGCCGCGCTGTGACTGAACGCCGTGGGCGATCTTCTGGAACGATCTTCCTGTCTGCTGCACTGCCCTTGTCCTCGTCCCCTTTCCTTAGCCTTCCACGGCAGAATTGAAAAAACAGGAAGGTTTTGATCAGGTTTGTTAAGGCTGTGTAGAGGTAGGAGCTCACCTTGGGCTCCAGACGCCCACCCGAGCTCTGAAGCCATCAATTCACTGAGGAGAGCCTGCGCAAACTTTTGGCAACAAACCCTACAGCTTTCAAAAGCCCCCTCCAGCTTCAGGTTTAGAGAAATTTCTGGCTAGAGGGCCCCAGAACGAAGTTGCTAAATTCGAAACGGGTTTCAGTTCACTAGTGAGTCAGTGCCTTCCTTTTGCTTCCAGATTTGCTGCAGCCTATGGGAGAATGCCAAAGAAAAGATGTGATATGTAGCCTTGACTGAATTAACAAACTTTTTGTTTTGCCAAGGTCAGTAATTCCCAACTTGGGTACATAAATCACAAATTAGCTGCCAAAAATGTGGGAATTATTATTATTATTATCAACCATGACTTTGGGGCTCTTCATGTGGCTATGAAATTTTAGCTTCAGTTACAGCCCTGAAGGTTAAAAAGTTTTTTTTTACCTGCTGTGGGTCTCTTGAAATCCAACCAGCTGTAAAACACTGCCCACTTCTAGGCTTAAAATAGCTGAAACCACCATTTCCTGTGGTTTCACATGAAACCATACACTTGGTGATGAGTGTGCCTACTGTTGTAAAATAAGGGCACAGGGCATGGCCAGGCAACTTCAAAAGGGGCGTTTGTCAGTCCAGTGAAGGGCAAGAACTGATCACAGCTCAGAAGGGCCTGAAGTAGTTAGGGAAGATCTTGTATTTTTCTGTCCTTTGCCGTATTGCTACTTCTCATGACTTTATCAACAATTATTTTCAACAGCTTTTTGAGCTGCAGGTTCCAGAAGCAAGGTAGCTACACAGAAATTGCCACTTAAAAAAAAAAATCTAGCTCTCATCATTATGGGAATAACTTTGGAAGTATAGCATGGGTACCCACATGGCTCAGAGAGAAACTGTCAGGGAAGCACAAACCTATTTTGCTCCTTGATTTTATGATTTGGGGGTATATTTAAGACTATTTAGCGTTATCTCCTGTGTGCAGTAACTAAAATGCAAGAGATTCATTCTTCCCCTCCCCAAAAGTTGGCATTGGATGAGTGTTAAAAATAATGCTTTTGTGCATACTCTCTATTCTGAAACTTTCAGTGGTCTCACATCCATGACTGTGAATTTGAATTAATATTAGATGCAAATGGATGTCATCTATCTTGTTGATGAAAACCCAGGAGTTACCAACAATGAAAAATATTAGAAGTTGCTCATGGTATTATAAATCATATTTCTGTACAGGTTACATACAGGAAATACTGTCACATTCAGCAGAAAACAAAGGGCCAGCTTTGCCACCCAGTTGTTTGGGTGACATTCTTATGATTTCAGTGAGAGAAGAACACAGATTTCAAAGCAGCTTACTACAGGTCTTAAGTAATTAAAAAAAAAAAAAAAAAAGTTGGATCACTGCCTCTGACAGAAATACTAATGCAGTGAGGGCACCTAAAGTGATTTTCTTGTTTAAAACACAATGCAAAGAGAATGCAGACTGAGACAAGGCTTATTTAAAGAAAAGACAGTAAGGCATGTACATGAGGATGTATGGATGACTTATGCTCTGATCCTAACAATGCTGGAAGGTTGGTAAGATTGTACTTACTTTAACCTGACATACAATACAGTAGATGACTCTTTACCTTTTCTCAGCTGGAAATATCCTCTACTGAATGACTAAGGTTGCATGAAAAGGGTCCAGTCATATTCTCACTAGACAAAATACCTTTTATTTGGGCTGTATTTGATATCTTTCCTTATCAGTATGGAAACTTCAGAAACCACAATACTTCAGCTACAAAGAATGTATGCCCTCCCCAGTACTTGCTGGTCTATTGATGACAGACACCACTCCTAACTGGAGAGGGTGGCACAGCACAGAGAACACTGCTTCTGTCCCAGGGGCACAGATAGCCCTGGGGCAATGCAAGGTGCCTGCCCAGCACAAGGGAGTGAACAAGTAGGAGAATATTAAATTCTCCTGAGCATCTCCTTTCATGCTATTAAACTCAATTCTGAAACCTCTCTGTGATAATTTTTTTAAAGGTAAGTCTAAGTCACTGTGTTAATCTAAGGAAATAAAATACAACACATTCCAAAATGATTTCTTATTGTGCATAACTTTATTTGGATAGATAAATGCCCTTGCATGGTGCCAAATATGTTGGTGATATGATGTCACTCACAGTTTTCTTGAGGAAATCATTTCATCTTCCATAATTAGGTTACTGTGTGTATAATAGCTGAAACCCTCCATCTATAATTGGTGTAGTGAGGAAAAAAATAATTAAAAAGCAGAAAAAGAAGGGCAGAGAGAGTATAATATGCTGCCCCTTTAAAGGTCATTTTTTCTTATTTTTGTCATAATGCTAAAGCATCTTCAAGGATGTTCTGGAAGAGAATGGGGATATCTGTGGGCTAACAAAGCTGTAGGTTAAGGAGTGACAGAGAATAAAGTAGGCACATACAAGGTATACTGGAACCTATAGGAAAGTGGCTAGGAGCTTGACTCTCATTTATGTTCATCATGTACCTTGTCTAGATATGAATTTAAAAACTGATCACAGAATATGGGCCTGTAGGTAATCTTCCAAAAATCTCACCTGTAGGTTTTTGAAGAGAGAATTCGTCCGCAATCCCTTGTATAGCACTCCCTGTGGAGTTGGCTAGGGGCCACCGGGAAGTAAGAACAGTGTATCACACTTCTTTAAAATGTAACATAATCAATAATCTTCTGTAGCTCAAACAAGGAAATCTTTCATGGAAATCTACCTTAGACAGGGGCATTTCTTACTGTCTCCAGTACAGTCAGAGCACTGTACTGCAGCAGGGTATGTCTAGTAATTAGCTAGAAGCCAGTCCCTATCCTTTAAACTGACTAGAACAAAGCTGACAATTCAGCATGTGAACTGAAAGTCAAACCTCTTGTTTCCAGGGTTATAGTACTTGCAGTTTATAGAAGTGGGCATAAGACATAGGTTTCGTATCTTAGAAAAGATTTGGGTAAATAAGTAGAGTTGTTTGCTATTGAGTTTGAGGAAGAGGAACAGAAAAGGAAGAAAGTAAAACAAGTTATCATGGCTAACTGATGTGCAAGAACAGGGTAGGAGCAGGCAACAGACTCTTTTTCTCAGGTTTTCCTGAAAACGTGAAACCAGCTGTCCCAGTTCAGGGGCCAGGACACAACCACCACAGAGATTCTGCCCTTGGCTGACTTCATAACTGGTGTGTTGCCACAACAAAGTAATGCTTGTTGTTGGCAAGGTCACCTTTGGTCACATTTCTGTTTTGACCCCTGGGGCAGTATCCAGGCCCCTTGAGCTTACCACCTCTGCCACAACTGTCCTACCCGGTCAGTTTTCTCTTTTATAAACATATCTGTATGTTGCAGAGAAGCTTTCTGCCAGAATTTGTGTGCTCCCAGAATATCCTTGTGTGCAAGCAAATTAGGTTTTTCTAGGAGGCAGGTTTATAGGATCAGATAGAACATGAAAATGGCTATCCCATTTCAGTGTTCCTGGATAGTTTCTCATCAAGGCATTGCACTGAATCTCATAGATATAATTAGCCCAGAAATCTCTGCACTGTTCTCTATTCCCTACTGTAGATATGCCAGCATTTCAGTTTCCCACCCATAAACTGGAATTCCTTGCAGGGACTGGTCACAAGTTCACAGTGACTTTGTGATACAGTAAAAGATGTCCCTGTAGTAAGGTAAAATGAGGCCTTTAACAATCTTACAGAAGACTTTCTTCTTTATTATTCAGGCATAGGGAGACAAAGTTCTTCTACTTTTATTAGTCTATATGAAGCACCTTTCAGAAAAGGATCTATCAGTTACAGTTTATAACATATAAATAAACACAGGACCTCAGTTGATTTTACCCTGTTCCACGTATTATGCACACCAATGCAAAGTGAGTATATTTGCTCAGTAGGTGATGTGTGGAGAGCTGGATGACAGATACAGTGAAGATAAGAAAGACTAATGGAGTTACTGAGACCACTTCCTGTTGAATCATTTATCAAGTGTTTTGTCAGTTTACAGATCTTTCAAATCCCAAAGCACACTGAAGACAGAGAGATACACAGTTCTCCAGAAAGCCATCATTAGTTCTAGCTGAATATATTCGTTTTTAATTGCTTTTGGTGCCAATGATGCAATTACCTAGTTAAACATACATTCTGGTTATTGAATAATCAGTAAAAGAGCAAGAAGGGATAGAGGGTACATGTGTATTTGCATATTTACATTATGCTTTCCATATGTATATTTCCTAAGGAGACACTGAAATGGAACTGTGGCAGTCTCTTTGCTTTTATTAGTTAGCTTCCCTGAATTCCTTGTGGAGAATGCAGATATCATAATGCCTTAAATGCTTTCTAATTATGCATTTGTTCAGCAAGTCTCAAGACATCCTCATGAATTTCTTTACCCATAAATCTTCAAGAACTGCAAAAAGGATTTTCATCTCTGTCCAGGGATCAAACCTTGCAGTGCAGTCAGGAAATCAATTTGGTTTTGCTGAATGACTTAATTGGCAAGTGGGAAGCATAGGATATTGTTTGGCAGACATTACAGTAAACCTCCTACAGTAAGTAGGTACTTACAAAATCACTCATTCTCCATGAACCCAAGACCTTTCAATTTCAAACATGCTCTTGTCCTTGATTTACTGTTTTAAAATATTTCTTAATATTCAAACCAGAGAAGAAGCTAATGTCATTTCTTCTTTTACCCAAAGAGGAGGCTGCTACTTCTGTTTTCAAATTATGGTCTCTATTGCTCTGTTTACTTTCCTTTTATCTCTCCAAACTTGCTGTTGCTTTCCCAGCAGAGCTGAAGCTAACACATAGCAGGGCAGTATACTGTTGCCATCATTTGTGCTGCAGTTATTGCCAATTTTTACTTTAATTTCCTTTTTTATACAAATTTTCCATATTTGCAAGGGCACAGTTGGGTACATAACAGCTGGGACAACGGCACATGTTTAGAGAGTTAAAGATGTTGATGCCTGAGTAGGAAGTGTCTCTTCACTATGTACTTCAATATCAGAAGATAATTTCTCTTTAAAGCCCAGTGCATCTCATGATCTTCTATGCTGAAGGCCAAATTTAAGTAGGATGTCAGTAATAAGGGATTGTGAGTAGGTGCAAAGAATTTCAAAGGAATTCCAGAAGTTGAATTTTTGGTAGTCAGGCACTGAAAAATTCTTAGGTAATATTTAATAAATGGGCAAGTCAGCAAATGGTGTTGTATGTAGACACCAGGTGTTACAGACAGCTCAGGTTAGGCAACATGCCAATACACTGGATCAAAGCGCTGTGATTTGGAAAAATGGGATAGGGCTGGCAAAATATTTCCTTAGACTGCAGCTTTTAGGCTGTTAAAGTAGCCAGGTAGACTCCCTGAGACACCTCAGGAAATAAATGGGTACCTGCTCTGCAGGACAGACACTATTGCTATAGATTTTTATGCATTTGGGTTAATATGTGTTTAACAAATTAATCAATAACATTAATTAATGGTATGGTAAGAGGAGTTATCTCCTCTTTACATATGGGGAATTAAGACACTGGCTAAAACAAATGACATACCCAAGCCTAATCTTCAGTCTTACATCTTACTTGTGCAACCATCCTTCTTTGCTCATATTTTCTCCTTCCAACTGCAGCAGTAGATAAAATAAAAATCCTCTTGAAAAGGAAACAAGTATCACAATTCTCATATATGCATTGCTCTTTAAGAGCAGACATAAAGTTCCTGATGCACAGAGGCATTAATACCAGAAAGAACTGTGTGCATAGGAAAATGCTGAGTAAATACAATAACTACATGCACAATTATTCCCGTGTTGAGATCACACTGCATGCACTGGACAGTCAATCTATGTATACTGGCAACAGCAGTAGGACTTCCAGGATGCCAAACACTTAGAAATTCCAGACAAATTGCCAAGCTCTTCTTTTGGTCAGGCAAAACTTATACACAAGAAAACAGTACATGTTTCAGTGAAACTGAAATACACATAACCCTCATCAAGTATAAAGGCAAGAAAATGGTGATAATCAACATTCCCAAACCCTTTAAAGGCTAAGATGTCTCCACTATTTAGTGTTTGAACAATCCTTGTGGACTTTTAAAAATTATCCTAGCCAACTCTGCTTCACTGTTCCTTTTAGTGAATTTTGATAAGTACTCAGAATCTACATTTGAATTTCCTGACTATAAGCACAAATGTATGTATGTACATCCTGGTTGTACATACTAGATAACAAAGACAATACTACTTAAAGTGTACTGAGAGAAAGTCATCTAATTTTACCATGAAACACATTATTTTGTTTTTTCTACAGTTTATCTAATGAACTCAGGATCTGTTCCTCTGCCAGCACTGGGATACTTCACTTTCAGGAGCTGATTCATCAGAGTTTCTTTTCTTTGTGCACCAAGAAAAGAGCTCTTCAAGTTTGTACAAACAGTGAAAAACTATTTACCTGTAAAATCCAATTGCCACATACAAACCTGCTTACATATCTACATCTATGATTATTTTAAGATGTTTGTATGTCATGAAGGACAGAACAGGAAATACATATAGTCCTGTGACCCACTAGGGCAAATTAATTTTCTGAGTGATGGTTTGGTTGAATGATATTGGTGTTTCAGTAATTTATGAAGATATTAAAACCTTCCAGAGATCACATTATCATCTAGACTAGTTAAGCAAACTTCACTTTCTTCCATGACATTCTGCTGTTTTTCATCATCTGAGAATTTCACCTAGAATATTTCACAACAATTTCGAGGTACTATAGATAAAGCAGTGTTCTTTTACCCAAAAAATAATGGCATACCCAAATCCAAGTATCTTCTTACATCAGTAGTTGATGGAATGACAGAATTGTTTCATTACACCTATATTTTGGAGCTTCCTTGAAATCACACTTTATTCTATACTCATTAAAATTCTAACTACACTTCAGAAAAACTAATTTCTTGAAGCCTGGGACTAACCCCACTCACTTTGGTGAAAAGGTGTAGCGTGGCTTCTCCCACAGCAGGTATTGGAACAATGCTGTCAAGCTGTCTAAGCTTGAAAGAGAGTTGAAAGATGAGAGTAGAAGGCTGTGCATGCTGTGTCTGACTCTTCTGAGTAAGCAAAGAAAGCCAACATGTGTCAACAGCAAGCTCAAAAGCCTCAGCAATTTTTTTTTCCTGAAATTTAATGCTGTGTTCTGCAGTTATCCCAGGTAATATTAGAAATTACCTCTGAAAACACCATAAAATTATTTGCAAAACCTGAGCTACATTTGCTGCTGTTTTCACTGTGGTCAGTGTATCAATTACTGAAGCATTAATGAAATTTTTGCTTCCAAGTGTATTGCTCCATGTTCTAAGCCCAAAGTTTTGTTTACGGTCTGGATCACTGATAGAGTCTGAGCCAAGAAAAGGCTGATCCTGAAAGATGAGCACATCTTTTCTTCTGCTGGCTGTGGGCCAACACTCTAGAAATTATTTCTCCCATTGCTTACACCTACGTGAGTTTCACAACTGCCTGCAGCTCTGTTGGAATACAGGATCCCTTCAGAGAATGGCAACTAACAAATATCATTTCTTCCTGCCTAACTGTTGGTTGGTCGTTTCATATTCGAGGTACTTTATACTTTTCTCTCTCTAGAACCAAAGCTTATTGCATTCATTATAGACATAGAAGCTGACTAATCTCAGTTTTTTGAATATTCAGGATATCTGTGCTCAGATGAAACAATTCACTAAAATTAGAGTGTTTAGAAAACTTAGCATATACAATACAGCTACTTGAGAAGCCATCTCCAGTGTCCAGAGAACAGAGTGATACTGCTCACGTTGTTACCAATTGGAACCTTGCTCAAGCCTGAGACATCATCCCAGAGCTGACACCAGGATTTATCTGGATACCTGCTCTTATTCTTCTCCTACTCTGGGAACTGGCTCATGATGACAGCTGTACTTAGAAGTACCCCCGCATTAATACTACTCACATTAAATGTCAGCCTAGTTACTCAGCCTGCTCCAGCTCATACTACGTGGTCAGAACTGTCTCAGCATGACATTAACATTTGAGATGTGTTTCTCAGTTATCAGCAATCCTTCTCCAAAGAAAATAGCTATTACTTTAAAGAGAAAAACATCACTTCTCAAGCTATCAAGACTACAACATCCCTTTGTATTTGGACATGAAATACTGTGAACATTCTTCATTTCTTCTCTTTTTTCTAATATATATTTATATACACATCTGACATTTCTATAAGCTTTTGGAATGTTGCTTTCCTCCTTATGACTAACTACTGAACACTAATATGTCTGTCTTGATACACATATATCCCTTCTCCCAGAACACTACCATATAAACCAAGGTCAGATGATTCAGTTAAAAGCCAAATTGTTCCTGGCACAGCTCTACCGAGCTGCATTACTTATTTATCTAGCTGATTTTTTTTCTTTTAAAAACAAAGCAGAATTCCAATAAGAGCAATGGAAGCACAAAGTACTTCTCAGTTCACCGGGTATAAGTTGATAATTCAGGACACACATATAAATAGCAATTTGGGAGATGATGCTTTGCATTTTAGAGAATCAAGGCAAAAAAAGAAGGCATGAAAATCCATGTAGGACAAAGATACAGAAGCAGAAACAAGTTCAATACTTGGACTGAATAAAGAAAGCAAGCTAACAAATAGCTTTAAATGGCACTCCCTCCCAAAAAACAAAGCAAATTAATATCACCAAGACTCAACTCCCTCATGGAGAAGCCCCAGAAACAAAGAACAATGGATGACTCAGAGAGCAGAAAAAGAGCAATGAAATATTAACTGAACATAGACACTCTTGATGAGAAAGGCAGTCTCTGTCTTCAGTCTGTATTTGTGTGTATTGCATGGAGAGGAAGCCAGCACTGCACCATCCCAGGGCACGCATCCCCTTGGCAGACTGTAACCCTGCTAACATCATGTCTTGCAGCTCCCTTTACATTCTCCCAGCAAGTTAGACAAGTCCTAGGGAACACCTGCCTCTTGAGGATTTGCATTTACTGAAAAATTTAACAAGCAACACAAGATTATCCACCCAGCCTTTCCAGATGGCTCTTGATCTTCATACTTAGTCATTAATATAATTCCTACCAGCACAACTAATTTTTATCATTGAGGCTATCAGCCTCCTGTTTCCTTGCATATTTTCTGTCAGTTAAAATCTCTAGAGAAATGTTCTAAGCATCTCCTTTTTTCAAGAAGCAGATCACAGAGTTTCTGCTTCAGTACTTCTCTGAGGCAACTAACAGATGTTCTAACGCTGACTGGGACATCTCTACCTGGTAAGCACCTGGCCCCATTCCTCAGCTTCTCTACTGCTGCCCCAAGCAGCCATCTCTTTAAATGGCAATATCATGCAATTGTGGGATAGTGCAGAGGGGAAGGCTGTAACATAACCTCCACAGCATAAGTCAAGGAATGGTGCTGGCCACCCAACAACTCAAGCTTCCTTTATACTCAGTTTAAAAGACAATACTTACAAGCAACGGCAGCCTTATATAATGAAGAAGAAGAATACTGTATGACCCTAAAGTGACCTGCTGCAGTTGTCATTCCTGCTGCCAGATAAAGTACTGTGGCAACATAATAACAGCAAAGAAAATGCATCAGCCAGTAAGGCTTGGCAGACCATTCTGGAGTGAGTCCAGGAATGACAAATGGGTTTGCACAGCCAGATGTAGCAGCATGAAGTGACTAGGCTGTATGGACAAAGACATGACAAACTTCAGGGAAGTGTCCAGCACCAATACAGTCATAAAAAGTTGTCCTGTTGGGAGATGGAGCACACAAAATCCCAAATACTGTCATGATCTGTGTCTCCAGTTAAACAGCAACTAGGTGGCTTTGGAGCAGATATGGATATGTAACTGGACAGGAACAGCCTATAGGAGACTTTCCTCCATTTCTGAGCTTGCTGCAAAAGCATTCTACATTGAAAAGTTCTGGTGCTCTCTCTGTGTGAATTGTATGCCTAATTATAGCCTATATTGACTCGATGGCCACATAACATCAGTATCCAGAAACAAGCAACAGCATCACTAACTTGCTCTTGGACACCATTTATCCTGCCTTTCCCCACCACCAGTGGTGAAGCTAAAGGAGCAGTATCTCATCTAGATCATGAAAAGGAAACTAAGAAATAAACAGTTGTGGTGGGAGAGCAGAGAACACCTGCTGCAGCCCTGCACTGCATGGCCACAAGCTCCTGTTGCAACTTATGTTTGCTGAGAAGCTGAACGTGAGTCAGCAATTTGCCTTAATGGGAGAGGAGGGTCAATGGCCTCCCAGGCTGCACTAATGAAAGCGTAGACAGCAGGTCAAGGGAAGTGTTTATTCTCTCTGTTCAGAACTTTCGAGATGACATCCAGAGTCCTGTACCCAGTCTGAGCTCCCCAGTGCACAAAAAGACACTGTCAGACTGAAGGAGGTCCAGTGGAGGTATCCTAAGATGACTCAAGAACAGCAATACATGGATTAGTGACCTGTGTTTGTTCAGCCTACAGAAGAAACACCTGTGCAGGTATCTACCTGCTATATTTACTACCAAATGGGTAGTGGTAGAATAGACCAAGCCAGATCCTTCTCAGAGACACACTGGGAAAGGCTGAGAGGCAAGGAGCACAAGTCACAGCCAGGAAAATTCTGGACAATTCTAGCAAAACTTCACAATGAGAACAATCTGTGATTCATACTGGTGTCCAGAGAGGCTAAACAGTCCTTGAGATCATGGGCTCAGAGCAACTTTTCAGGTGGAAAAAGCAATTTCCAGCTCCTTGTGTGGGGAAGGATTGAGCTGATCTGAAGATTAGCCATGACTCTATGAAGGGAGTTACCTTCAGCCCACCAGCTACTAACAGCTTGTTTCTGTGTGTGCCAGTGGCTCCATGCTGACTGGCTGCTTCACTTGCAGTGCTTGTGGAGGAACTCAGGCTGTGCTGGGAGCTGCACTTCTGGCTCAGGATGTGGGAGGATGTGGGTTGCTCGTGTGTGATGAGAAGGAGAGAGGTATGAAATTCGATTTGATGGTGCAAGTTCACATACTGCACAGAGAAGACAAATTGTAGGAGTGAAGAATACAGTAGGCTATAAAAGAGCCTTCTTTTTCTGTATATATGTCTTTTCTCTCATGAAAGGAGAAAAACATACCCAGAAACTCAGTGTTTCATGAGTCAGATTTTAAAATCTCATTATTTCTTTCATGGAAAGAAGATTCTTTCCATGGAGATTTCTTTCTCCTGGCATGGTGAAGGAGGAAGAAGAATGTATGTTATTGTGAAAATCAGGAAACCTAAAGACTATTTTGAAAATATTATCAAAATGTTTTTTATGAATAGTATTGGGGCCATCAACAATGCATGCTTTCTTTTGTGCAAACCACGGTATTCTCCAGAAATCAATTAACTGGGAATGAGAATAAATCTTTTTCACCACGAAAATTCTTGATTTTAGCACCATTTTGGTGATAAATGCCTGTTTAGATCGTAGACATATGATGTGTTAGCATTATGCTTGAACTTTCATAAAGCAGAGATGAGGTTAAAGATTTCAAGTCAATACATACCAGCACAATGATAAATAATAGCTACTGTGTATGATCATTAGGTTCTCTGCTAGCAGTTTTAAGAGGAAACAAAAACAGAAAATAGAAGGAAGAGATTTTGAAGCAGGGTTACAGCTGTTTCACACTCAATATCTGAAGGAAGTCCTTATCTGTATAGTCCAGTATTTTCCAAAAAGGGGAAAAGCACTGGGAATAGGTCATTGGATTTACCTGTAGGTATTCCACTAGGATAATACATGGAAAAATACGTCTAAATGAACATTTGTCAAAGCTTATTAAAGAGCTTTTGCTGCCAAACAATCTGAAAGACTTAGAACATCTATGAAGCATGAAGTTTACAGAATATTATGGAGGATGTGGTGGGATTCAGAAGGAAAAAACCAAAGCTCCCAAATGTAAAAGGTGTTTGAGGAAGAAATGGAGAAGACATGTCAATAGTCAGCCCACAAATCAGTAAGCAAGGATGGGAAAAGGAAGGCTGGGCAGGACCCAGAAGGAAGTACCATCCCCAGCTCAGTTGTGAAATGCTTCTGCATTTTGCTAACATCCCTTTCCTTCAGAAATTAGTCTTCAGAATCCTCTTAGCCTGTTTTAAATTAGATCAGGAAATACACCAATAGTGCAAACATATTCACAGAAAAAGCTAAAATACTCCTTGGAAAACTCAAGTAGATGAGGTAGATTATTAAAGTACAATGAAAGTATGATGAGCTCTGCCCTGAAGAAGGAAGTTTAAAAGTTCAGAAGAAAAAAAAAATTAAAACTGAAAAATACATTCAGAGTGCTGAGAATAATTCACTTGATGGATGACTTCAGTTTTTTACCTACCTCCTAAGGAAAGTTACCCCACCAAAGTGATCACCTGATACAGATTGTTCATGGCCTTATGCCTTTATATCCTCAGGTCCTCATGCCCCCTTGCTTCACAGGGTATCAAAACCCTAATTCCTGTGGACATGGGCCTATTATGTGTTTTGTCTACTTTGCACAAAATAGGACCATAAAAGCTGCCTTCCACTTTGACAATCCTAACATCTACTAACACAGTGATTAGGCTGCTCACTTGGAGAGATGTGGACATCTAAATTCATGTATCCACTCCAAGTCAGACAAAGGATTCAAATAAATCCAAATTCAAAATTTCTGTTTTTCGAAGAATGTCACAGCTTGAAACCTCCACCTCCAGCAAATGTGAATCCTACCAGGAGAGTGAAAAGCTGTCTATGAAGAAAAAAAAAAAACGTCTATTCCTTCACTTAGCATGGTTATCTTGAACGTCAGGATACTGATCAGTAACTTTTGAATTCCATTGAGCTACTGTTGAATCCTATGGTTTTTTATGGTGAGTCTGACTGCTGGTTATATTCACATTTCTACTCAATGTACATTGTGATGATGCTACTGAGTACTTTCATCTGCTCATTTGGAATAATTTTGTTCTTCTTTTTAATGTTTAATTTCTTTTGGAGATCCATGAATTTATCCAACAATGAGTACATCTGTCAAAGCCCAAGATTTTATAGTTTTCCCTGTGGAAAACAACAGGTTTGAGTAGTTTGAGCCCCCTTGTCAGTTCTTTCTATCACTTCTGTGTATTTAGCAGTGTAGACTCATGCTCTTCCAGGATTTCTTTTTGCCCAATGTCAATTACAAAAGAAAATCGCTTGCCTGTCACATATTTTCCTGTCTCAGTTCCTTTGAAAAAGTGTTCTCATAATTATTCCTATTTGTCCAGTTCTTAAAGTCTGTTTCACTTCATATTCTACAAAAGAAGCACAGATCATCTTTTCTTCTTTCGATGTTCTCAGTTGTCTTGATTAAAACTGTTCATAAGAAATGGAGAATCTAGTATGGGGCAGAATAACCAGATATTTCAAAAGTACATTTGTGCTTAGCTGTTCAGTTCACAGGGAGGAGAGAAATGCCATTAAGGAATCAATACCTTAGAAAATTGTGAAACTCACTTTTAAACACAGATAGATGGTAAGTGTCTATCTAATGGTAACAACACTTCAGGGTTTGCTGCAGGCGTGTTATTATAGTCTGACTAAGATTCAAGCATCTTCCCATTTTTCCATCCCCTTCTCCTCTCATCAGGGATGACAGCATCATCTTCCTACTCACTAAGCATAAGCAAGGCACCATCCTTCCTCATCCTGCCTTCTAGATTTCCTTATATCTTGGCTCTGTTTAAACCTTACTACTCTTTTCTCCACAGCTTTGGAAAGACCACCATGTTTTGCCTGAGAGACTGACAAAGTGCTTGTCCATGGGCCTATACATCTTATTGCTTGACTATGGTCTCCTCCACTTTTCCAGCTCTGTTGCCTCCAGTCCTTTTGCCACTTTGTCTGTGCCAAACAATACTGCTGCTTTCTACTTTGCCTTTTGCCTTTGTAACCCGCTTCACCTTGCTTTCTTTTTGCCATCTTACAACTCTAAACATAAGCTTTCTTAATGCTTTAAAGACCACTACAAGGTAACATCATACATCATCTTTGATACAAAAATGACAATGCTATTCTATGTTATTTTTCTAACAAATACATCTGTAAATAACTTTTCTGATTAGTTGTTATTGATATGTGACCTAATATGAATATCCCTTTCAGAACCCAGGAAAGCTTCACCAGCACATTCTTCAATTTCCATCTTAACTCTTTTCTTCTCCAGGTCTTTCAGTTAATCATAAATATTTTGGAGGGTGAAGTAAGACCACCCTATAGCACACAGAATCACATAGATAAAACTGCATTTCCCACCATAGAAAACAGAAAATAGGAGATAGGCAGGAAAGAAAATAGGAAAGATGGGTTGGAAATGACAGATTTAAATCAGGTCTCAGGTATACTACATCCTGACCTAGCTCTACTCCAAGCTGCATATATATGAGGAAACTCAACATCATCCAGTTTTCCAAGCCAGAGAGACAAAGGGCTCTGCAATGCCACAGGGACAATCCTGGTGCAGCAGGTGGGCAGCAAGGGCAGCACAATGGCCAGTGAGGTCAGCACAGCCCCCCCATGCACCAGGCATGGGGCTTGGACATGCTGAGCTGACCTCGGACTGGCTTCCTGGAGTTCTCTGCAGGGAGAGTAAGAGGCTTGAGAGACCAGCATTAGTTTCTCTGATTTTGTATCTAACTGCTCAATGGTAACATAAGCACTGTCTAGTTTCATGTTTACTCACTCTTTTTTATGTACACTTCGAACTACAGCAGAATTTAACACCTGTAACAGAGAGAGTTTACCTCTTCTGTTTGATCTTTTCTTATGAAAGCTCTTGTCCAGGTTTCCTGCACCTGCTAAATAAAGAGATCTTCAGACAACACCCACCAGCTTACTTCAACTGACATGAAATTGTGCAAGCTTACATGTGATGATGACAGTACCCAACAGTCCTTTCTTTAAAACTTTATATGCATCTCTAACTAGAAACTTCCAGTCCTGAAAACAACAAGAAAGACTTTAAAGGTTTAGTCATGATGATACAGAGCCTAGAAGACAGAAGAGGTACAAAGCAGAAGAGTCCATGTGATATAACAGGACACAGAAGTGAGGTAAGCTTCAAAAAATGAGATGAGACAGTAAACAGTCTAGTTTTCTCTAGCTTTTTTTTTCTCCTTATAAGCACAAGTGACCTTTGCTTTGAGAAAAGAAAGGCAAGCATGCCACAGTCATCCTGACAGATGTTTGTACCATCAATTAGAGCTTACTCCCACATTGCTGGTCTGGCATTTGGCTCAGATGACAGGGGAAGGCATTTCAAGCAAGGGAAGGGACACAAGCCTTTTGAATTTATAAATAAGTTTGTTAAAAAGACAGCAAATCAACTAGTTAACATTGACAAGCTCTACTTCGTTCACCTTAGAGATGCTAAAATACCAAGAAAAATGCAAAAAACTTAAGTCTCATTCTCACTTTGCTTTACTGGGTCCCCTCTGGTTTTTTTCATCCTGATGTCAGGAATCTGGGTCTTCAGTTAAGTTATCTGATCCATTACAGAATGGATAAAAGACAAAGTGGCAGAGAAACCAGAAGCTCGTCTCTCACTCCTCAGCATGGCTTCCTCCTGAGAAGCAGAGACTCCCTTTTCCTTCTAGCCCAGCAGAACTGGATGAAGTTTCCTGTTACTCACCACTATCTTCAGCTCTGAGACCTAACTGCAGGAAGCAAATTCATTTTCCCCTTCCTTGGTCCAAACTGTCACTCTTCACAGATGCCTGGGGTCTCATCAGTGTCCTCCAACAGGCAGCTTCTTCTGTAATTCCCTTTTCAGCTAACTTCCTGTGGTACCTAGAATATACTGTCACACCCTCTGCAAGGACGAGAGGCCCAACAGCCCACTCTCTCCTATACTCCCTCTAGACCATGTACATACAGCCACTTATCTTTCCAGAATTCCTTGCTGTAACTGCCTGCCTGGAGTGTACAGCCCCAGATCTCTTTGTTAGAGAGGTATATAAGCAAGGCATGGCAGAGGTTGGAACCTACATTACAGAGGTCACATAATTTTCTGAGGCAAAGGAATAGTCATTCAGTCAGCTGAAAAATACTCTGTGACTGAATACATTCTGAAGAAACTGAAGAGGAGATTAGAGGACCAAATCCCAGGCATGGGAAAACAAGCAGTTATGATAGTTAATAGACACAAGGACAGCTCATAGGAAAAGAATAATGAGACATGGAGCATGATGTAACAGAAACAGGCCAGATGGCAGTACAGCTGTGGGGAAACTCAGCTAGCTCTGAAATGAGTCTTCAGTTATTCAGACTGCTGACTGCAGACCCAAGCCACTGACTGCAAAACAAGCCCTGGTTGTCTCAAGCAAGTGGCAGTTTGTTAACAATTACCCAATTGAAAGCAAACTGGAGCAGGTGATAGTAAGAAATCTGCTACGGCACGTCTGATGAAGAGCCATTCAAGAATGTCGACAGCCTCTCTTTCTTCTTATGACACAGACTTGGATATACTTTAGAAAGCAGAAATATAACTTACACAGTAAGTAACACAACAGCTAATAACTTTACTCAGTACTGGATTATCCAGTTGACATCAGTTCCAGGAAATCTTTTGAGGTCATACAATACCCACATGGATGACTCAGTGTGAAAACAGGAAAACAAATCCATCGTTTGAAAAAATGTAGTAGTATGGAATTTCTGTGGTATCAGTAAATGCTTGTAGTCTACCAGTGATAAAAGCCACAAAGGGAAAACTTGACACTAGTCTAGGTCAATTCTTATATGAATCAGAGTAATTCTTCAGAGACACCAAATTACTCAAATTACTAACTTCGTACTAGAATTTAGCAGCTACCAGCTACCCAATATACAGCATGGTGCTGTTCTCACAGTAACAAGAGTTAAATGGAGCAGTGTTTCGGTTTCAGAACAGTGTGCTGAGTGTAAATCCCAGAAATCTCTTCTAGGGGAATGGGCTATGGACCCAAATACCAGTCTCCAAAGGAGTGAAAATTGAGAAGTAGCAATGATTTCAGGTGACTTGCATACAAGTTCCTAGAGCCTGTGCAAACTCTACAATTACCTGAAAGGAGGTTGTAGTGAGGTGGGGGTCAGTCTCCCAAGTTACAAGTGACAGGACAAAAGAAAATGGCTTTGATATGTGCCAGGGGAGGTTTAGATTGGACATTAGGAAAAAATTCTTCACCAAAAGGGTTGTCAAGGATTTGAACAGGCTGCCCAGAGAAGTGTTTGCGTCCCCATAACTGGAGGTGTTTAAAACACATGTAGATGAGACACTTGAGGATATGGTTTGGTGGTGAACTTGGGAGTGCTAGGTTAATGGTTGGACTCAATAATCTTAGAGATTTTTTCCAACCTAAATGATTCTATGATCCTATGATTCTATCATTTAACTCATCCGCTGGGATTTAACATAACAATCTGCAGCTGTTATAAATATATACAGAATATTGCTCTTTCTGCCTCTGGTAGTGGAGAAGAACTTCATGCACAAGAAAGGCAGAGTTCAGTGCCAGAATATTCAGAGACATTTAATATTCATCAAAAAACACCAGCTGAATGGTTTCCCTAAGTAATGCCATTAGTCTGCAATTCATTGACATGCTCCCATGCAGTTCAAATGGTTTTCAGTGGATCATGACAAGTGTCACTGACAATTGCTTGCCCTTGAAATATTCATGGCTGAATGTCATTCAGATGGGAGGTCAACTGTCTACCACTGTATGAGCAGTGCTGAGGAAGGCAGAAAGAATGCACTGGTTTTTCCCACCTGATTAAATCCTCCCACATGTATCATCTATTTTTGCTCTTTTTGCCTTGTAGCCTATTGAAACATCACAGGATATTTATGTGTCCCAAAAGCAGATTGCTTGGTTATTTGCACTGCTTCATCTTCATACCCCTTATCTACACAGAAAAGGAACTGCTGTTCTTTTTCATTGAGAAGCATCAGCTGTTTGTTATTGTATTAACTCTGTTATACATAATTTAAAAATCTCTGGAATTATTTAGTTGCTATTAGTTCTTCCTCTCCAATATCATCCTTCACTGAAATTTCTGATTGTAATCCACAATGTTCAGATGTAAGGATGAAAGACACCTTATGAGAAGGATTAGCCATGTGATATGATCTGTGTGTTTTTTTCTGGTACTTCACTTCTGGAGAACTCGTTCCATCCTTCATGTGGTCTATAAGCCCTGTAAAACATTTCACTGATATTAAACTGGTTGGTTTTTTACAAAAAAAAAAAAAAAAAAAAAGGTTATTAACTGAGTATGGTATAAGAATGGATGAAGTGAATATCTACCAAAACATTTTATCAGTTTCTTGGGAGCTAACAAACTGTCTTCCCTGATGCTATGTGCAATACCATTTTAAATACCCCAAGCAAGAACGATCTGACTTTACCATAAGAGGTTATTCTAGAGTATAACAGCTACTGCCAGGAACAGCTGATATGGTGCATATCTCTCTCCATAACTCCATGTTTTCTTTTCCAGCAATTACTCTTAAAGGAAGTTGCCACAAAGGAAAAAGGGAACCATTACTTTTTAAAAATAATGGCATGATCTTGTGCCGTGCTCCCTTGAAACAACACTGACCAGTTACATTAAACAGATTTATGTCAGACTGCTAAGCAAGGGGAAAAAAATAACAAAAGATCAGGGGAGCAATGAATAGATATGGGAAAAAAATACTAGGAAAGGTCTGTTTAAAGGAAGACTGAAGTTCCCAGGTACAGCATTAATGTACTGCTGAGATCCCCAGAGCATGGCATGGTTATTCAGAGAGCTGAACCAGTTCACCGAGATACTCTCCATTATTTTTATACTGATTAGAGCCAACTGAATGGTATAAAAGGGATTACAAGGCATGCCTGAATACAGCATCTGAGAACAAAACTGAGGATGTCAGTTCTAAGTCCCATCTTTGTCATTCAGCCTGAATTAGACAGAATCCCCACTGTGGACCTAAAAACCATTCAGAAAGAGAATATTCATGTCTATCTCTAGTCATAAATCATAGTGCTCATCTTTAAAAGTTCTCTATAAGCCTCAGCTTGGCATGACTGTAAACTATTTAGATTATGCAAGCTTAGACTTTGCCTCAAAATGAGCAAACAAAAAGAAGAAACGTATATCAAAACCTCATTCCCCACTTCTACACTCGATTTCGTAAATAGAACTAGCCATAAATCCTGCAAATGTTCTTGACTGGTTCTTTTCCATTAAACTTTATCACCCATGCAAGCCTGGGTTATCAGCTCACACACACACACACTAATAAAGAGGAAGAACTTTTGCAGCTGCTAGAATGTGAATTAGGCATGTTATGTTGATTTAGTGTTTGATGCAGAAGAAACAAATTTTACATCTGCATTACTGGCTCGATGCTGTTGCTTTGCAGCTAGGTTGGCATTTTCCACTACAAGAGGAAGAAAGTTACTGCCATACTGCAGTTTTAGCCCACTAATTTTCTATTGCAAGGGGACACTTAGATACCCACTATTTAATAGTATCACTCCCTTTCACCACAAACTGTCTCTCTCACTCCTCTTGTGGGAGTCTTTGTGGCTCATAAGACTTCTACAATCTTTTTCTCTTTCCAGTACCTCCATTAATTTCTGATCTATCCAACTGTTCACTGTTTACAAAAACCCATCTCCTGAGGATAAAGATAAATATTCATAATCTGCAGCTCTCTTAGAAATCTAAAAGAAAAGGGAATACTAGGCATGGTTTCCTGGACAGACTCTGATCTCCACACACACATTGTCTTTTGAAAAAACAAACAAAATCAAGCCCAAACTAATTATTTACTTTACTGAGAGCATAACCACAAATTCAATATAAGGCCTTAAAGAAGATTACTGATTGTGTTGAAGATCTAGGTCCTTCAGGATCTGGAATCCTGAAGAACTTCTTAACAGGTGTAAGAAGGAACTCTAGCTGATCTGCAGGACCATGGAGGGCAGTGAGGAATTTTACCTTTAGCTAAAAAGTGAAGAGATATACTGCCAGTTTTAGCTATGGCCTGTGGTCTTATCTCCATCTTAGTCTCTTTTATGAATGTATTGTCACACAGACTTCTCACGGAGTAATTCCACTGATGAGGGTTTGTTTTATAGTCTCACTGAAAAAACTGTGTTCTTACACAGAAACCGTTATCACAGGGAGCTGAAGTTGTTTACCCTGGAGAAAAGAAGACTCAGAGGTGACCTTATCACTCTACAACTTCCTGAAAGGTGGTTGTAGTCAGGTGGGGGTTGGTCTCTTTCTCCAGGCAGCAACTGACAGTCTCAAGCTGCCCCAAGGGAAATATAGAGTGGCTATTATGAAAATGTTTTTCACAGAAAGGGTGATAAAGTATTGGAATGGTCTGCCTAGGGAGGTGGTGGAGTCACCATCTCTGGATGTGTTTAAGAAAAGACTGGATGTGGCACTTGGTGCCATGGTTTAGTTGAGGTATTAGGGTTGGGTTGGACTCAATGATCTTGGAGGTCTCTTCCAACCTAGTGATTCTGTGATCCTGTGATTCTGTGATCAGAGCTATCCCATGGAAAGCTTCATACCTGCATATGCTTCTCAGTGTGCACAATAACCACACCATTATATACAATTAAAACCAGATACCAATCCTATGACTCCTAAATTACAGCTGAAACACAATTTGTGGTGGAATAAAGGATAGGCATCTTGCACAGAGCAGCAAGCAAGAATTCTTAGCTATTTCCAAGACCAAAAAATTCAGAGGAAATTCTGACCAAAACTTAAACATTTTGCTATAACAAAAAGCCAATGCTGTTTCTGGCAAACACCTGCATATTATCAAACACCTTAGTATAAGATGAATTTCTGGTATGGTGAGATACATGGAGACTACTTCCTTTCTCTTTGTAGGTTGAAAGCTTGAGAGGGCTAACCAGCCTTAAACCAACAGATTTCTGTAAGCACCTTGGCAACTCAGAGAAGAATGTCAACTGTTCAGAAATAAAAGTTAAAATATGTGATATGATTGGCTCTGCAGAAAACCAGAAACTAACCATTTTAGTCTCTCCAAGCAGGTCTTCCTGGAGTGCATTGTTAACATATCCTAAAGTGATGAACTGTGATGGTTTTATAATACTTTCCCAAACACAAAACATTGTACAGCCATTCACACTGAACTCTGAGATGACTATTTGCAAACTATTCATCCATTAAAATCTAAATTTAGATTGTACAATACACAGCAGGAACAGGACAAGGTTTAGGCACAGGCCTTCCTATTTTCTTTAGATCTGGGGGCAGAAAAGATCTGGTCTGGTCTCTGGCATGATTCAAAGCGACTTTCTGTTTTCTTACAATTAGAGCCTGCTTTACTGAGCCAGCGGCCTTTGTGGAATCGTCTCTTGTCCTACTTCCTTACTCTAAGGGATGTCACCTTTGTGGGTGAATAAGGTTGATTATCTTCCCTCAGTAGAGAACTATTTAAAAAAAAAAATTTTTAGCGAACCCTGTTAATTATCCATGCAGACTGATGGCAGCTGAAGCAGACCCGAGAGTCGGGTCCTACACACATTATCAAGGACTCCTTTCAAGACAGGAAACCAGCTTGTTACTCTTCCATTGTTAATTCACTTTCCTGGGTGATGAAATGAGCTAAATGGCAGGTGCTGGCATGTGTAGTGGAAGTGTGTGTAGGAACAGGAAGAGTGGATGAAAGCTGCTGCAATAAAGAAGAAATTAAAAGAAGCAGCAATGCCATGAGGACAGGAAAGAATTAAGCAGCAGATTTAGGGTGACAAGCATGATGATGCTGTAAGAAAAGAGGAAATAACATACATTTCAGCATACATAAGTTATGCATAATCATAAAATGAGAATTGAAACACCCATCATTAGAAAGCCTATGAGGTGAAGCATTTCCTATGGGATATAAGGGTAACAAAGCAGGAAAAATAAGTGGCAACCATTTTAAAATACTTTTCACCATTTCAAGTCAAATGAAAATTTTTGTATTTTCCAGATATTTTTTGAGCGCTTGCTTGGTATATGAGGAGAGATTATCTGTCTATAAAGCCCATGTAACAGGGACTTACTAAATGTGTCTGATACAAAATCCATTTTAGAACCTGTTTTATACACTGACACACACTAGAAACGTCCTTATTCTGCTCAAAATGCCTCCTTGAGCTCAGTGGAATACGGGACCTTCTAGGTGACCAAACAGCTGCTCTGATGTGAAAATTCCGTGCGTTTCCTTAGAATTTTGGGAACAGTAAGGAGAGGTTTTCAAGCCCCGATTCCGCTTTCCCTGTGAAGATCAGTTTTTCCGCTCCCGGGGGCAGGAGAGGGGGGAAAGGCGGTGTCGTCGGACGGAGCGGCCAAGGCCCGGGCTGGGGGGCAGGACGGGGGCACCTCACACGTGCACGGAGAGCAGCCGCGGAGGGCGGAAGGTGCCGGCGGCCGGAGCCAAAGAGGGGACAGTCGGCGGCANCCCGCAGCGGGGCAGCCAGAGCCGGCCCCTCCGCCCGGCCCCTCCACTCGGCCTCTCCGCCTGGCCCCTCTGCTCGGCCCCTCCGCCCGGCCCCGCGCACGCAGTGCGGACCCGCCGGCGGAACCGGGCAGGGCGCAGCGCCTGGAGGCGCGGTCCGTAGGCGAGGAGGTGCGCATCGCGCAGCGAGCAATGCTGGCCTGCGGAGGCTGAGGTCATGGAACTGGAATGAGTCCCAAGTCTGTACATTTTAGGGATGTAGAACCACCGTCTATGCTAGAGTCTGGGGATTCATCAATTTGGAAGTGACTGAGAAGGAGGGATCCGGGCTATGAGCTGCCGTGCTTGCGGCTGTGAGAAAAGGTACTCTGTCCAGTTCTGGACTCCTCAAGAGCGCCTGGAGAGGGTCCAGTGGAGGGCCACAAAGATGATGAGGATCTGGAACATCTCTCTTATGAGGAAAGACTGGAAACTGGGCCTGTTTAGTCTAGAGAAGTGAAGACTAAAAAGGGATCTTTTAAGTGCATATAAACATCTCAAAGGCAGGTGCCAAAAGGATGGTGCCAGACTCTTTTTGGTGGTGCCCAGCAACACGATGAGGAGCAGTGGCCATAAACTAAAAGACAGGAAGTTCCATCTCAACACGAGGAACAATTTCTTTACATTGAGAGTGTCAGAGCAGAGCACCAGAGCAGGCTGCCCAGGGAGACTGTGGAGTCTCTCTCTCTCTGGACATGTTCAAAATCCACATGGACACAGTCCTGTGTAATCTACTCTAGGTGACCCTGCCATGGTAGAGTCATTGGACTAGATGATCTCCAGAGATCCTTTCAGACCCTAACAATTCTCTGATTCTGTGAAATGTGATCCTAAGTGCTCCCAGTGTGAAATGCCACAGCACAATTGTGAATATTCAGAAGGCCATAGCTGAGACGCTACCTGTAACTCTGGTTCAGTCAATGATTCTGGCTACTCCCATTCAAATACAGGTGAACTGGGACTTGCATACCTGCTGAGAAGACTTAAAAGCAAGATAAGGAGGATGGAAGCTTTTGCAAAGCAAAAGGAGAGGGAAGAATACTGAAAACTCAGCTACCTAGAGCTGTATCAATTCATGACAAGTTTTATATATATGCGTATTTGCAGTGGCAGGAAAACTGGACTTAAGCAGGGTGTCATTTCCAGTCTTCTGATAAGATGGGGCAGGAGTGTCTAGATATCTGAGTTATAAATCATGCAAATCAGTAAATACAACAGCTGTGCAAACATGAATGCCAGACACATATCTATCACTCAGCAAAAAGCTAAGGAGGTATTATTGCCTTCATGTTCAGCTGGGAACACTGATCTATAGAGAGGTTGAGTATCTGGTATGAGTCTATTCCACAGGTTTTCTCATCAGTAATCACAAACTCCACTGGGCTGAACTAGCAATATATAGAAGGTCTGGAGTGCAAATACCCATGTAAAAAGCTTTCCTAGAGCAACAAGAAAGGGATCTATACTTGTCTGCTCTAAGAACCATCCACTGCTTAAGATGGGATAAGGACTCTGTCAGTTTCTTGGAAGTGGCCTATGTTGTACTGTAATACTGTATTCTTTATATCCTGGGGATAATAGGAAATAATCAGAAGCTTCTCTGTCAATTAAAGCAGCCTTGAAGTGGCTCTATATTTTGCTTGGGCACATCACAATAATGGAACAGTGTTCCCCCTTAGAGAAAGTACCATGTAACTGGAGAAAAAGAAAAGTGAGTAAGAGAAATGAAAGAAACCACAGTGACCCTAAATTCTCTTCTTACCACAGTAAATGCAAGTCTTCATTTACATTCAAGCAGAACAAAAATTACTTTGCATCAGCCATCCTTCACTGGCCCATACTTCCCAAATATTAGTCCATGCTCTCAGCACAAGCCTGCAACTGCAGGCAATCTAGTGAAAAAGAAGACACTTTCCTTTGCTAAACTTGGCCCATAAAGAAAACACAAAACAAAACTAGCCAACTAGCAAAATTCAGTGACAGGCTTTTAAGAATTCATCAAAGGGAAAGTGTTGGTCTACCTGTGTAGGCACTGGCCCCATAGAAAAGGCACTAACCAGCTCTCAAAATATACATCTGCAGTAGGGAAAAGGGTGAAGTCTCTCCCTGCTCTCACACAGTCCTTCATGTCCCACATCCCAACTCAGTGGCCTCAGGCAAAGCTAAAACACAAATCTTTTCATCTAGAAACCATAATTCTTCCATTATACCTGAATTCTGGGCTAAAAAAATTGCAGAGAGCAAATAATGCATCAGTCTAACATAGGTTCTCTGCTGTTTTCACTTTTACCCCACAGGTTATATCTCTGTTCCTTGAATACCCAGCTTCTTCCCTGAAGCATTAGAAAAGCCCAGCAGACCCCCAGCACTTTAACTTTCTAGCACTTCTTATACCCACAGCACTCCACTTAGTGGGAAGCTGAACCTGACCTTCGTCCATGATGCTGGGTAAATCTTGGGAGTCTATCCCAGTTCTTTCATTGATTTGCTATGGGGTTTGTACAAGTGAATTTCTGTTTGTCAGTTTTCTCCACTGAAAAAATAATGGTTCATTTTAATCTCATGATGTTTGAGTGTCTCCTGGGTCATAAAAAGGCTGTCAGTCAACTAGAGAGAAGACATTTCCCACAGAATGGCATCTGTTTACATAAGTTTTATTGCAGGTGAGTTATCGGACAGCTTCAGCTCATCGTTTTAAATCCTATCTATTTATGTTTCTGCAAACAAATCTCCACATTTCCTTTGCCTGGGAAATGAAATGAAAGAATTTTTTTTTAATGGCTTTAAACAACCTGTTACCTGCAGCAGATATAGTTTTTCCTTTCTGCAAGACATTTGTGCAAGAGCACATACAGCAGAAAAAAAATCTGGGCTGGACTCTGTAGTATTGCTGTTGAGTTACACCATTGCTAGCAGCCACCAAGTGAAATGGTTGTGGAAACTTTCTCCTGGACCTGTATAAATGATGCCAATGCCAAGCACTGGAGCATACATTGTATCCTTTCTCACATGTTCTAGGCTTTACATTTTGGCACAAACGTATAATTTCGCCACATTTCTAGGCAGAAGTCATATCTGTATTTAGGCCTGCATCAAACTGTTCTATAAACTCATGTGAGGCCAAAGCTTGTCCTAAATAACTAAGAATAACAGGTTGGAAAACCTATTTATTTCAAATTTATGATTGCTAGATAAAGCTATAAAATTGCTGTACCGTGGAAAGGTTAATATTGCAGTGAATCAGCAATTTTCTACCACAGCTGGTGTCATATAACTCCCTGAAAAGGGAAAAATGCCTGTGAGTCACTGCCATTAATAGTCTTGCATTTAAAAAGGACTGAAGAACTGTCTTAGAAGAAATGTATGACTGCCCTTGCACCCAGTGGTCTGTAAGAACTGGAGACATGTCATGGAAAAATCCCAGAAAAAGAAGGGAACAAAGAGCAGGAAGTGGCTATTGAAAACAAGGATGTTAAGAGTTCAAGGAACTCAAAGGAGCACACTTTGACCAAGGGAAGCCTTTTGACCGTTGTACTATGAGAAGGAAAATGTACCTTGTTCTGAGAGAAGGAGATGGGGTTTGGAGTATACGCAGACATAAGTGCACGTAAGTGGCAGCTTCCCTCTTGGGAGGGAAGAGACAGGAGAGGAAAATATGAAGCTGAGCAGATTCTTCATGTCACAAAGGAAGTACTTGTGTGAAAAAGATGAGGCACAGGAATATGGTGCTTATGGAGAGATGTAAGAATTCAGAATGTCTGCAGTGAAATCTTTCTACAGAAACTACAAGGCATGTGTCTCCCTTGTTGGTGGAACTGGGTTTTTTACCTAAGAAATCTGAACAGCTGTGGATCTTTAGTTTGCTGTTGTTTCCATTTCAAGAGCTTGCTTTTGTCTGTCTTTAAGTTTCCTGCATATTCAATCTCACTGTATTAGGTTGACTGTTCTAAATTACATGGTCTTGGCCAATGGTCCCAATTCCAAAGTACTCTTCAGGCAGAGTAGCATTAGGGCCAAGCTACAGTCATCACAATTTGTCTGTTCATAACTACTTACTCTGGCTGAATCTCCCTACAGAAAGCAGAATAAGTGCTCGGCTGTGATAGGACACCTATTACCATTTTACCCAGACAACAAAGTAAAATGGTAATAAGGAAAGGAGCATCTTCCCATTAACCTTTGAGCTGATGATTTCCAGTTGTGAGTTTGCACTGAAGCAGAACAGAGCACAATTTACAAGTCTGTTTCTTCAGTATTGACATGAGGCTGGAATGGCCATAGCTACACCCTTTAGCAGTGGGAACTCCTGTTTTCTCTTGCCCTTGTGAGGAAAAGTGGGCAAGCAGAGGGGGAAAATGGCCCAGCTTTGGCTCCCCTGTGCAACTCTCACCCCCAATGAAGACTTGCCAAGCATCATCTCAGGTTTTTAGTGCTGAGACGCTGAGGACTGGCAGGCAGTTCAGTGCCCTCTTCTCTAAGTAGTGGCAATGGGAAGGCAGAAGAGACACTACTGGTTAGTTATTCACTTTTTATGGACTGTCAGGGCATTGCCCTTTGTTAGTGGTCAGAGGGATAAGAGCATCTCAAAGCTTTAGGGGAAAGATGGTATCAGAGACTTATAGGTGGGAAACAACAAAGCAACAAAACAGTGGTGCAGCTGCTCTTGGTTTTTCGTTATCTCCCACTGGCATGAGATGTAAAGAGAAACTGTGAGAACTGAGCCATCAAATTAAAATGCTCATAGGTGTAAATTAAAGCACATTTAATCACAGGTGAATATTGTGCTTTTTAACTGTCCAGAAAGTACTGTTATTGATGCCTAAGCACTACTTGTGTAAGAGCAATAAGGTCCCACAGTGTTTGATTAAAGAAGGAATGTTTGCTAATAACAACAGACACAAAAAATGAAGCCAAAAGTTTTAAATGATCACACATTGTTTTCAGACATGAGGGCCATGTTAAACTGTGACTTAAAATTGGCAACAGCTATTTCTTAAGGATCCTGTCTCTTGGTGACATTACTTATTAACTTAGTCTTGCACTGTTGACTCATTCAGACTCTATCTAAACAGGGAGAAGCTTACATGCTTCTCTTTTCAGCTATGAAATGTAAACATTTTTATGAAGGCAGAAATTGAGGTTAACATGCTACATGCTTGAAAATATCTTAAAAGTCTCATGACTTAGTAGAAAGTAGCTGGACAGGAAGCATAAGAAAATAGGAGCTCCCCCAAGGCATTAAATACCTATCTCTGTACCAAAGGTATGCTTCTGTATACACGTTATTCAGGCATGAAGTCTCAGAAGAAAAAGTCAAGTGATGCCTCTTCACAGTTCAGCAGAAAACCTAGGAGTAAGACAGAAAGCCTGTAATCCAGTAACAGGGACCTCACCTGAGAGATGAGGAAACAACCTGATTTAGAGAAGGGACAGGTTGTGTCCTACATCTCTTAGGTGAGTGTCCTAATCCCTAGGCAACACATGATTCTAGGATTGGAGCTGCTCCTTCTGTAGCAACTTCTGTTGTGAATCAGAGACTAAATATGGCATTGAGAAAGGCAGAAGGAATCTGGCCTTACTAGCTAGCTGACAAAAGTGGTCTTCTAGGAGGTCTGAGACTCACGATATTCTGGCCTTCTGGACTCAGGATATAATCTTGCACAAAACTCTCTTGTAAGCCAGGTGAGTACTTTGGCTACCATGCATAGACTTACCAGGTCTACCTGGAACATATTTGTCCTGTCCCATTAATATTGCAACACTGCAACAGGGGATTTGTTTCATCTGCACCTGCATCCTAATGATCTGTTTTCCCCCTGACCTAGTTACTAGACTTAAAACTTTGATTGTCTAGGTCAAGCTCAGATGCATGCAGAATTGGAAAATCTAAGCCTGCCATTTAAAAATAAAAATAAATTCTTGCTTTCTGGAAAGTTCATGGTTTCATTTGATACAAAATGAAGAAATACTTTCAAGACTTCAGAAATTTTAATGGCCCAGGAAAATTATTTATGTACTTTTGTAGTACTGCTGTAGACAACTGTAACACAAATGCCAGGAGTGGTGTGAATGCAAACTGAGTGTGGACATTCTGAAAGGGATCCAGCCACCACACTCCCATCCACCATCTTCCTAGGGCAAGTCAGGAGCACTCCAGGACCTCTGTGTCATTATTACAGGGCCTGCTAGTCCTAGGACTCTGATCCAGGCATGTCTGCACACACCCATTTTTCAGTCATCTCAGGCACATTCACCTCCTCCATTGCCTCGGGAAAATATTCTAGCCTACTTTGGCCAGAAAATTTTTGCATCCATTTTCTATGCTGTCCTTCAGAATTCCAAAAACAAAAGTTTCGGTGCTTGACTGTAGTGAATCTAAAAGAAGACAACTCTTAACAATCCCACGGATGACTGAGGACTGTATTACATAAATGAATAATGTCTTCAGTCCTTCTTTGTCATGCACCACAACCAGTAGATGGAGTTTATTTACCAGCACTGGAAGAACCAAAGAGTCTCAATTCCAGTATTTTTTGGATGGTAAATAGCAGCAAGTCACACTGATGATAGGTGTATTGTACTGTACCTTATAATGGACATGTTAATGTACAGCAGTGGCCTTGGTTGTGTCATTTTGTCAGTCCTAGAAACCCCTTGTGTCATGGATCTCAAAGTCCCCAACACAACTGAAAAAAGAATGACTAGGTTCATGTACTTAAAATGTCCTTATTTACACACTCAACAAAAAATCTGTAAGAAATCTTTCCTTCTTCTTCTACCTTAAAACATGCTGACTGCAAAGCAGAACCTCAGACTAAGGAATTAAGCAGCAACAGATTCCCCTATTACCTAGAGTTCATGGATATAAATCTTTTCCATCTGGAATAGTCCAACAATATAATTTTTATGACTGTGGCTCACCCTTTCCAGAGGGCTGTTTTCCTTGAATTGCTAGACAGTGCCCTGGAGTGAAGGCAAAAACAAGCCCTGTGGCCGAGGGTAGGAAGAAAGCTTCCATTCAGGGAACATGTGTGCTGGCCCTGCAGGGCAGGGCAGGGCAGAGACTTCCCAGGAGGAACAGGCTACTTCAAAAGTTTGGGGGCTAACCTGATCCTTAGATACTGCTGCCCTGCATCACTGCTCTTAAACCAGACCAAAATGACTCAGCACTTCCTGCTGCTCTAGAACAGCAACTCCATATTTTGTGTGGTATATTTTTCTGCAGTTGCCTCACAGCAGCAGCCAATGGTGAAGACTGCAGTGTAAGAAAAGTAACAGGCAGGCCCCTGAGCCTTCACTCTTAGAGTACATGAGCTCCTTATATGAACCTTTATAGGTCATTTAGATTTTGCAGTCCCTGTGACAGGTTAGGCACTTGCTTACAGAGGGTTTTGAGAGCAGCAACATCACGTCCACCTCATAGCAACAGCACGTCCGTGAAGAACTTTATCTTTGCTCCCTTTATGTTCCTCGGCTGGCTCCTCGGTAAAGTTTGCCTGGTGTATCAAAAAGTGTACTGCTTGCTTGACTGATGACAAGCTGTTTTAATACATCAAACATGGTGCTTTATTTTCTAAATTAAAGCAGTTTCTAAAGTTTTGGTTAGAGACAGTTTAAAACTTTTAACTTATGCCTATTGAACCAGAAATTCCTCAGGACTAAAAGTAGGTCTTAAAGTTCAGTCACTTTCTACCTTACATATGGATACTCACTGGACATAGCATCAGCTAGTATATCCCAAGGGACACTCTTGAAATTGGCACAGTAACAGACTGTCCTTGATTTTCAGTTTTGTTGTCTGGGGTTTTCCCCCCCAGCGTATAGCTTTCAAATGTAAATTTGCCTACTAAAATTTTACCAAGGAAAGAAATTTGGTTAATTTGTGGATCACAATTGCTGTCAGACACTAAAGTAAGAATTAGATGACAACAAACATCTATTAGAAAAACCCTCTCCTTTCTCAAAAGAATGGCATTTTCTCTAAACGTGCTTTGTTTTGAATTGTTTTAAAGGTTTCCATTATTCCAAAACCAAAAAAATCCTTCAATTGCAAACAAAACAAATGAAAATTGTCAAAAGAACCTTTGAAAGAAATGTGCATCTCTCATTTCGTGTGATTATGTGAGTGCTCACTGTCCAGAACCTGGAGTTCATCAGCTAGGCAGTGCTCAAAGTAATCAGATCCTTTTGGGCATCACAGTAGGCTTTAGCAGCTGCATTGTTTAGTCACTGGAAAAGAAATATAACTATGTGGGAGATGGTGTTGTGTGGAAAATCACACTGTGAAAGGCCAGTGTCCACAAAGCAGACAGAGGAGCCCTGCAAGAATCAATTTTATTCGAATAAAGGGAGAGAGGCCACTAGGCCATCACTCCATGGGGTCTTTTCCAAGTTTTTGTAGATGCAGCCTCCTTTTATCCTAAATTCCTAACTGCATGTTGCCCTCCTTCTTTCCCCATTGGCTGAGATACTAGGAAGCCACCTACTACATATTCCCCCTTTAATATGTATCCCCTCTCATCATGCATTGTATGACCATTAAAATTTGTTTTAAGCCTACCCTGGGCTGAGAAGTTAATAAGTCTCTTAAGCCTGTACATTTTCCCCCCAAAGCTCAGAAGTTCCTGAATGCTGTGCTCGGTTCTGCAACAAACTTGCACAGCTTGATTTTCATAAAGNATTCCAAAACCAAAAAAATCCTTCAATTGCAAACAAAACAAATGAAAATTGTCAAAAGAACCTTTGAAAGAAATGTGCATCTCTCATTTCGTGTGATTATGTGAGTGCTCACTGTCCAGAACCTGGAGTTCATCAGCTAGGCAGTGCTCAAAGTAATCAGATCCTTTTGGGCATCACAGTAGGCTTTAGCAGCTGCATTGTTTAGTCACTGGAAAAGAAATATAACTATGTGGGAGATGGTGTTGTGTGGAAAATCACACTGTGAAAGGCCAGTGTCCACAAAGCAGACAGAGGAGCCCTGCAAGAATCAATTTTATTCGAATAAAGGGAGAGAGGCCACTAGGCCATCACTCCATGGGGTCTTTTCCAAGTTTTTGTAGATGCAGCCTCCTTTTATCCTAAATTCCTAACTGCATGTTGCCCTCCTTCTTTCCCCATTGGCTGAGATACTAGGAAGCCACCTACTACATATTCCCCCTTTAATATGTATCCCCTCTCATCATGCATTGTATGACCATTAAAATTTGTTTTAAGCCTACCCTGGGCTGAGAAGTTAATAAGTCTCTTAAGCCTGTACATTTTCCCCCCAAAGCTCAGAAGTTCCTGAATGCTGTGCTCGGTTCTGCAACAAACTTGCACAGCTTGATTTTCATAAAGACCCCCACATCCATTCTTCCAGAACCTGATAGGTTCTTTTGGATCAAGTCGCTTGTGAAGACACAAACACCTATTTCTCCTGTCAGTGTCCTAATGACTCCCTACTCCATGCTTTGTCACAAGAGGAAGGATATGATGTTGGCATTTCAGCTGTTGCAATTTTTTTTTTGATTGAGGTATAGATACTTTCTTGGAAAATTAGTATCTTTAGAAAATTGTGCCAAAAGGAGGTGGAACTCTCTTCCATCTTTATTAATGGCCATACATAAATTACAGATTGTGTTTCTGTAGCTTGCATTCAGAGACACTTTTCACTGTGGCTAACAGTAGTTGCTGTAGTTTAGATGGGGAAAAAGATAGTGGTATTGATGTGATTTTGACTTGATGTGGTATCTCCTGGTCAGGTTTTAAAATCTGTGCCTGAGGTTCTTCAGTAACCTGAAGAGGATGAGAGGTTTCAGAAACGAATGCTTTGTCCTCTTGGTTAGCATGAGTTAGTGAGAAGCCTCATTGCAGAGAGTGCTTTGTAGCTGGAATCATTACTCTGAGCATTCAAATCTGTTGAGAATTTTCCTCTGCCACCAGAGGTCATGACAATATTTTCTTGCATGAGGAAATCTTCTTTGCTGTTCATTTGCTAATTCTCTAGCATCAGAGCATATGTAGTGCTGGTATCCATATCCAAAAAAGTATTATGTTTTAACTTAATTTCCTAGGCTTCTTCACTGTCAGCTGCCCCTGCCAAGGATTTTTACATTTACTTAGAGGACAGGTTTCATACCTGCCGTGTGAGGTGACCTCTGGCTGCCTCTGCCTTCCCATGTCTGGGAGGTTGCTGATGCTCAGTAGCTGCTCTTTTTAGTGTCTAAAGATGCCTGAGAAATCAAGGCCACTTCCTCACAGTCAGGCAGTCCTTGCCTCAAAGAGCTAATGAAGCAGAAACTTTAGAGAGAGAAGAAAGAGGTTTTTTCCCCTGTTCTTGCTGACTGACTGAGTGGCTAACATGATACCCTGCTGTGATACAGGCAAAGGGAGCAAGGAGCATAAAGCACATACGTGGCTCTAGCACATGTAACTTCTTTATTGTGGGCAACCCCAAGAGTGACCCTGCCCTTCAGCCCTGAGCGTGGCAGGATATTCACTGTTAACCACTTATGTGCCAATCAGCAGATGGGGATGAAAAACAGAAGATGGAAAGGCAGGCATGGACACAAAGACAAAGTAAAGAATGAAGAAAACTGCTGCAGAGCAGCAGCATCTTATGAAGTACCTCTGAACTTTCAGGGACACGAGTGGCCTATTTGTGTTATATAATGTGCACAGTACATCTGGGAAGTGACATTGGTGAAGTTACCGCTACAGGAACACTGTAGTTACCACTACTTCACCATCACATATATACTAATAAAACCCAGAAATATGGATGCCTTATAATTTACTAATATTTCTTTTTGATCAAGTTTGACAACTGTAAGGATGAGGGCCTAGGAATCCTGATGTGTCTGTCAGAGAGAAAATCTGCTCACATACAAGTGAAGCCACCTGCTGTTTGTGAAATTTCAGTGCAAACTCCAGTTTGTAAACTGTGTAGTTGAATTTACACAAGATGCCAACACAACCTGGATGTACTGTTCTGTGACATTTACCTTGCTCATTATGTTTTTTCAAGTCAGTGTGGGGAACACTGAGAACACTGCAGCAAAAGGAAATAATGTCAGGAAAACTGCCTGGGTTTTTGAAGTAACCCAGTGCAGTATAAGGGGAACACTGGGAATATAATGACTTTTCTGTCCTTTGGTGTGATTAAGCACATAAATGCTCTGGGTTTAAGGGCACATTGGTAACTCAGATGTTCTGGTATTTGAAGCTGTAGGATATATGTCAGTTTAAATCCAGATAGCTGGGGATTAGTATCAAGGCTTATTTTAATACAGAAGCCACACAGGATTAAAGTAACTACTTGCTTTTCTTCTCATACAGAGAGGGTGAAAATAACTCCTGAAGCACTCAAGATTTATGCATCATTTAAGTCCTGTTCTGATGCTGCTATGTAGAGCATTGTGATGTGTCTCTGCATAAAGGTGACCTTTGCACAGCAGGAGTACCCCAAGGTGTTTATCTGGCCCCTGCCAGGACATGTGAGAGAACTGAAACTCTTCTTAAAGGCAGATTATAGCACCAGCAAGAACCTGATTAAACCAAGAATTGTCCAAGGGTTTTCTGACAAAACCCTCAACATAAGTATTTTATTTAAATATTTATTGAATTCTGTACTGTCTATCTCATAAAAGATATTTGTATTATTTAAATGTCTTCCACATGACTATTTTTTGAATCCTGCTTCTAATCTAACCCTTTTAATCAAGTTCTCTTTATTTTAAATTAAACCTCTAAATTGGGATTATACTTCAGTATAATCAGGTTGCTGATTTATATCCTAAATCATTAGGCTTTCTACAATTTTCCAAAATAAGAGCCAGGCTCCAGAGACTGACATGATGGAGTTTCTGCTGGAGCCTTCCTGCCAGCAGATGTACAGCAGTCTTCCATGGACACATGAAATTAAACTCCCTTTAAGGTCAATAGCACTGTTCCCATGTGCTATTGAAACAAAATCTCAGAGTTAGAAGTCACATATATCAGTTATGATGCTCTGGTCTGACTTCTACCAGAGGACTGACCAAAGTAACCCAGGAATTCCTATTTTAACTCCAGAGCTCTCATCTGAAAAGTAGTCAGGCTTCTAGGAAGATATCCTTTCTTGTCACAGAGACTATGAACAACAGGGAATTCAGTACACCCAACTATACTTCACTGTTAAATACATGCAGATACATGCACAAATTGTAGTGAGAGTTTCAGATATTCATAACACACTAGATCACTTGCTTCTAGTTTTTTTGAGTCTTCCTTCCCACCTTCCCATGGGGTTTATTGCCAGTCTTTGCATACACAAAGGCAAGCTCTTCTGATTTTTTTTTTTTTTACTCCTTATGGAAATTGTATTTTGACCAGCAATCATGACACTGAATAAAGGTACAGAATCAAGAAGCTCTGGGTTCCTGGGACTCCTGGGACTCTGTGGGAGCAGAAAAAGCATACTCGTGGCTATGAATGACAATGTGGGGCATTCAAACTACCCTTCCAGTGACAGCTGCCTTCTACTTCTATGGGTCCAGAAAACCTAGAGTCTGTGGGGAAGCAAGCAAGAAGGAAAACACCACACATGTTAAACCCCCAGCCTTTTCTTTCAGCATAGGAAACAGTCACAGACTAGCTCCTGACACAAGAAAGCAGGATCAGTGCATTGCTATGGATCTAAGGGACAGATAAATGCCACCCCTAAATATTCATAAAAGAGCCGTAATGATTTAGCTAAAATATATTGCATTACACTTCTTTAACTTAACCAGTGGGACAGTGTGTGTATGTACATAGTCTGTAGTAGTCTGAGGGGAACTTCACCAGGATCAGCAAGGTTCAAAGGGAACACACAGTTAAACTGATGCAATATCATCCTTCTAATGAAACGGATCCATTTCCTCGGTGTAATGAACTGGTTTTCAGACTCCATTGCCTTGTCTGCACCATCATTTATACTGACAAGAAAAGGGTACCTTACCAAATCAGCAGGGGGGACTCTTCTTATCAGATCAAAAATTCTCAAGGCAAAATCAAGGCTAATCTAATAATGACTTAATGCCTTTCCTGTTAGGTTTTTTATTTATAAAGCAATCCAGGAAATGGCAGAGACTATAGGTCAGTATGATTGATCTCCATAAACCTGTGAGTATGGGGGTAATTGCTTACTTGACATATGTGCGTTTCCATCAGGTTTCTTAGCTAAGCAAATTGCTCTGCATAAATAATCTTGTCAAATGGCACAGGGACAAATTCTGTCCAGCCTGTATTTTATATGCAAGGTGCTAGCAATTCTAGGACTCTGTATCTGTAGATCTCAGTGAAATGAAACCTTTTTCAAGAGTCCACATCACTACTACCATCTTACCAAGCACAGTGAAGGTCTTTGCTGCATCCTCCTGTATAACAGTGCTGGAGTAACTCGGATGCTGCAGCACCCTGGTGTCCTGCCTGCTGGAACAGCTGACTCCTAGCCAGCTCAGTGAGCTACAGTCTTCAAAGGCTGTCAGCCTGAAGAGCCAAAGAGCACTCAGAGGATGCAGTATTTCACAGCTTCGCCCCTGGAACACGGTAGGGATCAAGCTCCAGCTGTGACACACATACACACACAATGTGCCAGCTCTGCAATTGCTCTGCGGTTCACTGTTAGGGGAGTTGTTAAGCTGTGGGAAACAAAATGCAGGAGAAGGTGAAAATTGATTGAATCTCTATTTCATTTCTTTTGCTAGATGGCCCACTAAACATACCATGCCAGAAAGATCTAGTTCCTGTCCTTTGTTCCTTCAAGACCTCCCATCTGAGACATGGGTTTGTGTGGAGGATATGCTCCACAGATAGCCAGCAAACTGTGAACAAGCAGAGATCTCATTTGTCTAAGAACTCCTCTTCCTGAGTAGCCCCAGTAACCTGTGGAAAATGGAGTGCAAATTCTCGCCCTGCAGTCCCTCTTTAGCCCCAGGAACAGGGAGCACGATGCATGTGCAAGTTTTGAGGTAATCAGAGGCCACAATGCCATACACAGACACATGAGAGGAGCTGGGATCTGTCTCAGTCCATTTGGTTGTCAGCTCTATTCTGATACCTACAAGAAACATTATCCCTTGCTTTGTAAGAATAAGCTTATTTGCTCAAGATTTGTATTTGAGGCATGACACTAACACTGTCTGCCTTAGTTATTCAGCAGGAAATCTGCAGTCTCTCACTGAAATTATAGCAAGTCCCATATCTGCTCTGTATATGTTATGTAAGAGTTACTATTCTGGGCTATGCTAAATTTAAAAGAGAAATCTATCAGGGACTCCTACCAGCAACTTGGGCATTGAAATGTTCAGGAGGATCTCCTTCTTTGATTAGGCAGATTTTAAGCAGAAAAGCAGAGTCTGAAGCTTAATTTACATCCCAGTTCAAGTCAAAAGAGAAAATTGTAAGGCCCTAGACAAATTGTCAATGATACTGTAATTTAATTTACCGCCAGAATAAAATTTCAGTTACAGCGTCACACAACATTTTTAAGGGGGCATATCCTGAGGCCCCTCATCAGTAGATTAAATTCCTCTCCTCGACTGGCTAGGGAGGGTCTGGTGTATAAGTGATACAAACCATGGATGACCTACGCTCAAGCCATGTAGGCTTATTAGAACCGTGTGAAAATAATCTCTCTTCACTCCTGAATGTTCATGGCTTAGGTGGGGCTCACACACAGACCCTGTACCTCCTAGAAGTGATTTTTAACTACTTTTACGTGGTTAAAATGTCAAATGAATGCCATAGAATATGTGAAAGACTGCTTGTTGCTTTCATCCTACCAGCATTTTACTAAACAGCAACAATAATTTCATATCTACCTCATTTACCAGTGCTAACAAAGTTAATGGGGGAAAAAAAGAGATAAACAATAAGAGCTAGATGTTCAAATGTTTACTGGCACCTAAGTGTATGGCATAAACCTATAGAAACCTAGATGCATTGATCAAAGTTTGTAACATGATGAATCTACACTGTGTCTGAAAACTTTTAATTCAATGACATAGGGCAACAGATTGTAAAAAGGCTTGAATAACTCTTTTTGGAAAGCTTTAGCAAGAAGGCAGATAAAGTGAGACTCCCCGAAGGATGATGATGCGACAAACAGGTCAATACCTAAAACCGTGACTGATCCCACTTTGCTCTCTATCCCCCAGGCAATCTCAATCCAGCTCCAAAGGCTATGTAAGGCCTCAAAAGATGCACGAGCTTTCTGTCCAGCGACTCCTGAGGTGCTCTGAGCCTGCCAGAGGGGGAAGCCCATTCCAACCCGGGCTAAGCCACCTTGCTCCACCAAGATCAGGGTGACTCTGCCTACTGCTACCAGCATTTGAGGAATGATGGAGCTGGTCAACAAGTTATTTTTTCCCAAATACTCACTTCCAATTCAACGTCTTACCAGAACACACTTTATCACAGGCCAGGCTAAGTGAAAGAAAGGCAACTGAGGTTTTTAAATCTCAGTGAAACACTGAGAGCTGTGTTTTCAGCTCTCCGTTAGGAGGAGTTGGGTGCAGGCTCACCATGAACAGGAATGGTGCATATTTATTACAGTGGTTTTTCACACGTTACGCAACCAGTGTGTTGTCGTGTGAGCACCAGTTCTTTGCTGCTGATGTGGTTTCCACCGGGAAGCTAGGAAGGAGCTAGGTCTCATTGAGACACCCGAAAAATCCCCATCTCCACCCACCATAGGGAGGCATCACAGGTGGGCTACTGAAACTGCTGCTGCTCGCTCGCTGTGCCGAGAACCAGGCGGCCCTACAGCACTTTGAAATGCTTGTACTTCTTCCCGTAACAAGAAGGACAAACGGCGTCCCTGCCGCCCGGCTCCCGCCACAGCCCTCAGGGGCCACAAGATGGCGCCGTGCGCGTCTCCCGACATGGCGGCGGCGGGCGGTGGGAGCGGGGCCGGCAGCGCTGCGCAGTCGCCGGCACTGCTCGTTTTTCTGAGGGAAAAGCCGGAGCCTCGGCCGCGACAGCCCTGCCCTTGGCCTCAAGTGCGACGGAGGACACACACTGCGCTTGCTGGAGATGGAGGCTCAGTCACCCAAGCGCACTCCGAAGGACTAGAAGATCCGTGCTTATGGTCAAGTAGCAATACCTAACATACGTGTAACGCACACAGGCACACCTCTTCCTGTCCCCAAATTTTCAGTTTTTAATTTTCTTTCGTTTAGGAAACTAAGTAATTATATAAAGATCTTCAGCAAAGTCTTGTAACAGGTCAGCGACAAAGCAGGGCACGAGCAGCAGAGCACTGAGCTGCTGCTCCTTGTGGGAATGCTGGTGCTTCAGCTGGCATAATCAAAATAACCACTGGTGCATGCGGCCAGAACTTTTCAGGCAAAGAACTTCATGGACCTGAAACCCAAACGTGGCTGAAACACCATGTGTATCAAAAGAAGAGAAATCCCAGCCAGTTCTGGTGTTCTGTCAACATTAACAAGACTAAGTGGGCTATTAGGCCTCCAAAGAATTAATACTGCTCTTGATAGATGAGAGTAATCTGTAGTCCATAAATAGCTGCAAAATGCAGATGCATTAGTGAGAAAACTCTAAAATATACAAAGATCTCTGTACTTTTAGAACACTTCCCATTGGTATAAGTTGTAATGGAGGTCAGTGCCAAAGCTGGGATTTTAATTCAGGACTTTTACTATTCAGCCAGTCTCAACCTTGGCTCCTGTGTAACAGTGCTATGACAGAAAGTTATACCCATGGGCCCAATTGCACCTTTGGAAATTCGGAAAAGATGGGGTTCTCCTTCCTGCTGAAGTGGTGTTCAGCTGTTGAGAGAGTATCATACTGTGTCTTCCTCCCAGGACTCTTCTGGGAATTGTATAATACAAAATCTATGCAAAAAGGGGTGGATGGACTTAGGAGTTCACTCAGTACCCCTGGGAAATCTCCATGAAGTTATATATTCTTCCTGGATGGTCAATTGTCCTGTGAAATCACCCTGCCAGAGCATCCAGAGTGGCTTCTGGGACAGCATCAGGGCAGAGATGGCCTCCTCGTGGCTGCAGCATCACTCACAGATCCCTGCAGGACATCAGAGCTTGCAGCAGCTCCACTGTCTGCAGGGTAAACCTGTGAGGAGTCATGGAGGCATTTCTTCCCTCTACTGCACCTCCTGCACACTTTTCCTTGGGAAGGGATGATCTAAGCCCATGGGGTTCGGGATTCAATGTTTTTATCCGAGCAACAACTGAAGTGCACTTCCCAAGTGGAGGTATAAAGAGTTTTGCTACACTGCCACTGCTGAGCAGCTGTTAATAGTCTGTACAAAGTATATATCTGTGCCAAAATTCAGGCTTCTCCTTTAAGTAACTTACAAACTAGCCTTCTGGAAATGCCTTCTGCTTATTTAAGTGCCAGCACTGCCCTCATCACTGGGGAAGGAGGGGAGAGAGCCGAAATATGAGGTCATGTTCTAGTCATGTGACTGCTGCAGCATCTGTCAACTGTGATACAAATACTAAACCATAACTGTGCTTTTATGACATTCAAACCTGCTCAGCAAAGTGTCTCTTCCTCTCTGGTGCCTTTGCCCTTTCTCTACCTAGAAAAAATTTGCCAAAGCAAACCTGCAGCACAAATCACAAAGCACACATTTTGGTGGTCCTGTTGTACTGAATATTGCAGTGTACCACAAAAATCACATTTTAATTAAATCCTTTCCCTGTGAAAAGCTTCAGGGCAGTCTCTTGGGTGGAACTGTTTGGAGTGGCAGATTTAACCGCTGTGTTTTGTGAGAGCTCTGAGCCTGTTAGGCTGAGCAGGAGTGAAGTCAGTCTCCTGCCTAGAGAAGCTGGGGTTTGAGACCTTTTTCCAAACTGTCTGCAAGATTCTCACCTCAGCTGCAGTGTGGCTGTGGAAGTTATGTAATTGCTGGATAAAGTAGTTTGGGATTTGGTTGTTTGTTTTTTTTTTTTCCCAGTGACTGTTTTATGACTACAGGGATAGCCAGATCCATTGTGGGTTACATCAGGAGGTGCAGAAGCACACCAGTGTTTTCTCTGTCTCTCTGCAGTCTGCCTTCTGTATTGCAGACTCAGAAGCATTGCCAGCACAGTGTGGACACATTCCCATTGTTTACAAGTTTCCATTTTTATTTGGTGAGCTGTGGCAGAGAAGAATGAATACAGACTGTGTACTGGGTAACCCCTGAATTATTAGAACCACAGATGTATTTAATTGTGTAGGATCCAGCAATAGTATTTGTTACGAGTAGTAAATTCATCAGAACTGTACAAGGCCTTATAGATCAGCCCCTGTATGACACAGATTACCCACTATGTTAGCCAAATGCAGATTTTTTAAAGGAAAAATATAAGAACGTTATGCCATACCAGAATTCAGCTAGCTCAGCAGCTTAACATCAGCAGAGGCCAAGGTCGATGCTTAGGGAACATTTCTCTCAGAAGAGTGTTTTTTCTCCTAGAACACTATAGCACTTTTTGGCAAAGTCGAACAGTTTCCTGAGCCAGAGGTGGCATTTTGATATCATATTTAATGGCCAAGGGTGGAATCATCCTTCACAAATCTTTTCAATCTTTTTAAAGCACACTTACCCATTTTTGCTGCTACAACTGGTGGCTGTGAGTCACAACAGCATTAAACACTATGTTAAAGCAATTGTTTTCTGATTGTTTAAAACCTGCTGCCTGACAATTTCCTTACTTTCCAGTTCACATCAGTTTACATTTATCTCATCTGTTAAGCACCATAAAACCACTGGGCACATTTGATGCAATATTCTCTCAGTAGAGAATCAGAGAGAAAAGTAAGGAAGCTACTGAACTGGTGGGAAGAAGGACTACGATCCTTGCTGGCAGCATTTGGGCTGTCTCTGACAGCTAGTGGTGATATTGGAGAAGAGCTGTACTCTGTAGCTACCCTAAAAAACCCATCACTACCCCTAAAGAAATCTGGTAAAGGGGGAATGCAGAATCTCTAAGGTTCATGTAGCTGTTCATTGGAAAATGTGAATGAAGGAGAAAAAACGTTCTCCAACAATTCCCCTTGGAGCTTTGAATCCCTTCTACTGCTGCAGAAAGAAACCAGATACTCAGCTCTATGCTTCTGCCTTTATTCCCTCAGTTGAAGAAGATGCTTACCCAGGTAACAGTGAGTGTCAGGTTAAGGCAGGCTTAAGATCACAAGTAGATGAACATACTAAAGCATCCTGAGGATGTGTTGGCCAATAATGCTTCAGGATGGAAATTGAAATCTCTGGGAAATTTGTGATCCATGAATAATTTCTACAGAGCTTAAAAGAATTGGCAGAGGCTAATGCTGGCAAAGGAGAAGTTACATGGACCTTGAATGCAATTTGCTAGCAAAATCCTTAGTGAATAACCCAGATTTGACACAAGTATCAATAACAGCAAGAGTGAGACCATCATTTGGATGTACCCGACTTTGAATTAGCCTCATCCCATTCTTTAGTGTTATAATTTACAGGGGTGCTATGAGTGTGATGTTTGCAGCCAACTGGGGACAAGAGTTATATCACATCCCTTGGCAGAAAATGGAATTGTTTGTCTGTAGGTACTGGACATATGAGAAAATTAGAGGGAAAAGACCAGTAGAAGATAGGGGCAGGCTTTATATTCTCCCCTAGATATTTAATGAGTTAAGAAGTGCTATCAGGCTCAGCTTCTCACTTTGGACTGTTAGGTGCAGTTCAAGCCAAAGGCTGCAAGTTCTGACTGTGTCAGCTGTGACAGTTTGATGTGCACACTTCTCCTCTGCTTGTCTCCTGGTAGCTTCTGACTCTTCCCTTGCATTCTGCATCCCTGAAGGAATTAGGCATTTCTCAGATTGATATCTCCTTGAAGACAGCAATATCTTACTGTAGCCCATAATATGACAGAGCCTCTAACTGCAGCAGGAGATGTGTTACTATGAATGCCTTCGTTTGTATGCGTCATATTTTGCATTTGATGAATAAGATCTGCAGCGAGAGAGGTTTCCAGATGCAAGAAATTCTCTGAGAGCTTCCTTAATAGAAAAAGCATTTGATGCTTGAAAGAGCATAGTAACAAGTTGGCACTGCATCTAAGCCTTTTATAACAGTTTAATTCACACCCTCTCTCCAAATGTAAATTAATCCAGATTGGGAAATGTTGGAAATCTGAAGCAATGCATGTAATTTGGTACTAGCATAGGGGTGGGGAAGGAAGAATGAAAGAAAACAACCTGCTCAAATCCTTGTATGAGCATTAAGCCAATATTTTTAAGCCTTCTGGTCCTGAGGCTAATAGCACTGCTGACTCCAACAATCAGAAATTGAGCATATGGCCTCAAACTTCCATCCCTGGCCCTGCTGAAAAGTATACTAGTATTTAAAACTTTACAGTTCAGCTTTCCACCTCTCTTTTTCAAAATCAGGAGGGTAAAATTTTTAATGAAACCAAAATAAGTTAGGACTTTGGAAATTGTGGCTTCAGAGCATGGATTTTGAGGAAAAAGAAACCTCTCAGTAAAAAAAATAAGGCAAAAAATTGCGATGCTTGCAAAAGAAGTACTTGCTGTGCATGTGTAGGAAAACCACACAGATACAGACTGCATCATGTTTGGAAATGCTTTTGTCCAGTTGTGTGACTATTTTGTAACATGGCTCTATTTTTTAAACAAAATTTTCCCCTTCTAATTGTAGATTTTTAAAAACCAGGCCACTTCCCATTAAAACGTTCCTAGGCATCCCCTAGCAGAGCAAAGGCTGGCATCCTGCAGTCAGACAGGTGGCAGGGCCCTTCCATAAAAGCTGCCTTTAGCATAAGCACTCTTCTGCTGGTTCTGCTTTTAGCACTTAACCCTTTTCCGTGCTCTTTGGAAAGGACGGGTGTATCAAGCCCCAGACCTGGGAACCCCCTGGGGGGTGAGTCCGTGTTTGTGTAGGTGATGCAAAGGAGATGGAAGGTGTTTTGGTTACTGCAGATTACCTTTTGAGAAAGGCATGAACTAGTGAACAGGACTGATTCACAGAGGCTGCAGGAGAAGTAAACTAATGGAGATAGCAGTCTGTGTGCTAGTGCAGCACCTTCGTGTGCAAACACCCAAAGCTGACTTCCACATAACTGCACTACCTCCAGCTCCACTGCCAGCAAGGGACCTGAGCTGTTGATGTTATCTCTGATTTCAGAGTACTCTGTAAGGTTGTCCAAAATTAAGGTCATTCATAAACACAGCAGTGTTACTGTCTTAGGGGGAAGGTGGTCTATATTACTTTCCTCTGATGACTTTATAATGTGCAGTTATTTCTGCAAATGCTTATGTCACTATGTCTGTCTCTTTGGATTTCTTGTGGCCAGTAAGATAGATACTCACACATAGGAAGTGGCAGCATCTTTATTTTTTCCAGCTAAAAGATAACTCAGAGTGCAGTTCCCTGTCTGAAAACATGAAGGAGAATTTTCTACTGGCTTTTAGGATAACATGAAGCTGGATAGTGAGTAAGTGAACTGCAATTTGTCTGAAGCCAACAGACAATTCTAGAACAACTCAACCAGCTTGAAATTAAAAATATTTACAACTATTGCTCGCAGGATTTTGGCAGTCATTCTAGGGAACAGATGATCATATTACTTTTTTCTGGAAGAGGAAGGGGGCACACATTGGAACATGTGAGGAGGTGGCCAGTTTCATTTATTAATTTGTGAATTCAAAAGCAATCCCATTTTGACCTGGGAAGAAACAGCTTTTTGAAAACATTTTGCATGTCTTCAATCATACTTAATCGCTGGTTGCCACAGAGATCTTCCTCAGGGAGAGTGTTGGAGTTGTCTGAGCTTAAATACCTTTTTTTCCTCTCCTGCTCTGCTCAGCTGCACAAAGGCTATGTAAAATTTACTTCTAAAGCAAGATTTGCTTTGTTTTGATTCATCCACTGACCAAATTCTGATATCACAGGAGCTGATGCGACTGGGCTGACTCATGCCTCTGCTGAATTCTTTTCAAAATCTATTACTATAACCTGAAGTCCACATCAGTTTTATCTCCTGGAGCTCTTGATATTGTCCAGCATCAACCACCACTTTCTGATGATGGTTTAATGGGTGGAAGGAGCAGTGAGTTTGGTGGCAGGTGTGCTTCTGCATATTCATTAACACCTCCTGTGGTGTTTCACCATTCTTAAGTTGGCACAATAATGCCAGTTTTCCAATGGAAAACATGCCTTCATGTTATTCTTTGAAATTTTCAAATGCTTGAATTGACTTTAAGACATTTTTTCTTTGCCCTTGCCACCACAGCGTTTCCCAGCCATCCTGGAAGGAGAGTTTTCAGGTTATGGAAGTGGAAGGTCAAGAAGGTTTCAGTTACCCTTGAGAGAGAGCTGTGCTATACAAGTTTACATCAGAGAATGGAAGAGGTGAGAACTGTGCATCCCCTGTTTTCACTGACACCATTGGTCCTTCCTCTCTGCTCTTCTGTCAGCATTACTGTCATGCCACAGCATTTCCATTCTGTTACAGAGCTCTAGAACTGAAAAATTCAATAATGAGTTGACAGAACTTGAAATAGAAGATTAGATTATCTGTAGTCCTAGGTCAAAACTTAAGCTTCATTCAATCTTTCATTCATACACAGCTGGGATCAGTTTTAAAAGGTGTTCATGTAGCTCACAAAGAGCTCACTCAAATAATTCTGAAAACCTAGCTGTAAAATGTGTCAGTGAGATCCACCAAGTATTTTGTGATAATTGTCCTTTTTTATTTTTTTCCTGAAGAGATAGAAGCTGAGCTCATTTGAAAACTGGTGCAGTCTTTTAGGCTTCAAACAGTTATACATACATTTCTAAAAGCCGGTTTCACTGTATATACCTGCTAAAGAAGCCAGCTCATCCTTAGCTCAGTGTTTTCTGACTCTCATTTAAAACAGAACCCATGAGAGCAATAAATAAAAGAGCAAAATGGTGGTGAACACCATTCACCTAGTATAAAAGAGTCAGTCAGCAGAAAAGTGTTCAAAGACAAACTACCATCCTCCACACAGAAAAAACCCCAACCCAGCCTATCAATGCATGCAGTCCTTACTAGAAACTTCAGGACTCTTCAGAATTTCTTTCTCATCCTGAATCATGGAACAACATATTGCAAAGATGCTCTCTCAAATACATTTTAAGAATCAAGTAAGTAGTGGATACCAGGTCTTTAAAGCATCTTTCCTTTATACTGACTGACAAACCCCCTTAATTAATGCAGAGTTAGGATTTCCTGGCAGTAGTTGGAGCTCTTATAAAAGATCAGCCTCAGCAAAATTCTGACTTTTGGAAGCCAGGAAATACAGAGTTTAGGTCAACATTCAAGCAACCTTTATTTTTCCCTCCTGGGAGCTGGCAATGGGAACAGGGAACTGGCAGTATTAGCTGAGTTGATTATTGCTGTGTCAAATTATAGAAAACTTAGTAACCTATGATAGCAGGGAAAAAGGGAGGCCATACCTTCAGAGGAGGCCTCAGCCCCACAGTGCTCATAACTCCTCTGGGTGGGATCAAAAGTACAGAGTAAAGTAGGAAAAATATTCTGTGGGCTTAATAATACATGTGTGACTAAATGGCGAGTTGGGGGAAAACGTAATATTTAATTGTCATGGAATTTTTCTCTAGAAAATTGGGTCAGAGCATGCATGTAAAAGAAGTGTCACTTTGAATACAGTCCACTTTTCCAAAGACAAAGGGTGCCTGAGCTATAGTAGCTACATGCTATGTTCTCTGAAAATCACTCACTGAAAAGGTGAATTATTTCTGTTACAGGTATATTAAGCATTGCTATAAAGGTTGAATTGAATATTGCTTTATTATCCTCTGTGTTTTCTGGTTTCTCAGAAGTTCAAATTATGCTGATATCAACTTTACAGAAGCAAGTGAGCAGCCTGAACCATATGTTCGCAAATTTTTCCAGCAAAGTAGTGTTTCTAATAAGGACAATTTTTTTTTTTTTTTAGATCTTAGAAGTCCTTTAGGTGCTTGTAGTTACTACTGCAACAACAGCACTAATGAAATTAAAAAAACATGTGACTCTGAAGCCCTGTTCTCTATACTGTTATGTGGAAGGAGGTTGTCACCACTCACTGAAATCTTTGGCATGTGAAGTTATCAACACTGTGATGAGAGAATCCTCAGAAATTATGGTTCCACTTTTATTCCAATAAATACCTGAGAAGAAAATTATGGGTCTCTTCTCCCTCCCCTCCATTTCCCAACAGGACATACAAAACCCTGCCTGAGAAAACTTCCAGCATGCTCTTCTCTTCCAGCCCTATTAAACCATTAGCTTTTTAGAAGCTATTAGCACCTAAGGAGTTTCTAAATGCTTCACAGTGAGCTGCTTACAGTCCATGCTCCCCTGCACATGCTAGATTCCTCAAGCCTGGATTTCTCTTCTCAGGTCTGTTTTTAATGCCCTCCAGCTTTCTCCACATGCCAGATTACATGACAAGTTGTTGAAGAGGACAGCCAAAGAAGGACCTACCTTTCCCTCCCAGTGCAAGGTGGGTTTGGGTCCTAAAGCAAGACTGAGTGGGGGTACTGCAGGGTTGCCCCTGCCTTCCCACTCAGTTCTCCTGTTCTCCACCCCCATTTCCCAGTATCCCATCCACTACCATTCCTTACCTCCATATGATGCTAGACTTCATTTCACTAAGAAGCAGATAACTGCTGTGCCTTAAAATGTGGCTACATTTTTATGTGTGAAACATCCCTAAATCAAGAAAGATATTTGTATCAGCATTTGGCTTTACAATTGGATCTTCCTGGTGAACAGAAGATTAATTTAGGAACTTGCTTCTGTCTGTCAAGCAGATCTAGAATCACATTCAAAGGACCTGTTGAAAGAAGTCCAGACTTCATGAAAGTTCAAACTTGAATCAAGATTTCATCAAAGGCTGGGGAGAATGCAGATGTCAGTTTCAGGCACAGATTCATTTCTAACAAGTGGAATTTGAAAGGTATTTTTTTATGCATATATATCTAGAGCTGGAGGATGTGTTGGTTGGTTAGTTGGTTTTTGCACAAAGGGAAATATTACCAGCTTTACCGAAATTAATAAATAATAATTACTAGTAAGAATCAAGGGAAATAATTTGCATTGGAATTAGTGCAGCTCAATAAAAATGAAATTTGGAACACATAGGCCTTGCAATGCCTTGCAATGATGACATCTATCCTAGTAAGTTAAACAAAGCCAGAGTGTATTATCAAATGCTAAGACTCAATTGTCAGCACTGTGACATCCCTAGAATATTTTTGGGGTCGTTTTGAGTGGAGCAACACCATGATTTTCCCAGGGAACTCACCAATGCCACGTAGGACTCAGTTTTAACTTCGAAGAACAAGACATCTTGGGGGATTGGTTTCATTTCAAAATACAGGGAGGAGCCAGTATTCCTTTCTCAAATCCTGTCCCATTCATGTAACAATACCTCTTCTGGTCTCTGGCAGTGAGCCAAGGTTCAAGATTTTATTTCATTCTCCTTTTGGTACACCATGGTACATAACAGCCATGCCAGACTATATGGTCTTGAGTGCTGAGATGAATCAGGAATGAATCAGAGGTGTGCATTTCTTAGCATCCATGACAGGGATGCTCTGATGATGTGGGGATGTATGGAGCCATAGAGGTGGCATCAGTGGAGGATAAGTGCTTAGCCCACTCTTCCATGCCTGGGACTGATGGTGACTCTAGCTGTACAAAAAGCCCCTCTATGATGCAGATTTTATGTTCAACAAAATGTCTGTGAACTGCAAGGCATTGTTATCAGGTTGGCCTGAGGAAAAGAATTGCTGCTTCTTGACACTTAGCCCAGTGCTAAGTAGCTGAGCAGAAAGTTAATTCTGTTCAGGTTCCTTCACTGAATATGAAATAGTACCAAAAGAGCTCTGGCATAATTTACTCTGTATTTTAATACTACATCTTGAAATTAAAGATTTGTCAAGAAACCTGTGGGAGGCAGGTGCTCTAATCTCACCAAGTTTCCAACAGATTTATTCTCTCTGGTGCTTTAGATCCTTATGTAGAAAACTGAATTTTATGTTGGCCTGAATAAAACACAAGATTAACTTTAGGCATGGGCCTGGATCTGTGGACTTCTCGTATTTGAAATTTAGTACCCTCTCAGAAGTTATCTGACCCAGACACTTTTGTTCCTTTTTTTGGTTGGCTGTTTCTTTTTTCTTTTTCTTAATATCTCTTTTAGCCCTGCCATGAGTGTGAGTAGGACATAAACTGTTCAGAGGATAAAATTTCACTTTTATGAATATTTTTGAGATTTGTCTTTGTTCTGATTAGCAATGTAATCTGAAAATTTTGCAGTCCTTACAAAAACCCCAAAACTTCTGCAAGAAAAATGAGGCTGATTGAAATGTTTAATGATGGCACCTTTTCATTTATGTTACACCGAATGCTAACACGATGCTAACTTAAATTGAAACCATAATGATTTATAAATTAAAATAATTTGCTCTGAAAAAAAAAAAAATTGAATGCTTTGAAGCTGTCAGGACATTTGTATGCCTTTCTGAAAACATTTTCATGGAATTGACATGATTTCAAAAGGTATTCTTAGAGAAAATGTTTCCACTGATGTATTTTCTTTGACCACTTTTAAAGCTTCTGTATTAGGCTATTAAGAAAAAGTACAGAGTAGCTATTGTGACACTTTGCAGCGGCTAGTGCAAATTTATTTTTAAAACATTGTATCTCATTCTCAGCAGCGAGTTCTACTTTTGGTCCTGGTGCTACTATTTTGCTTTTGCTCTTTTGCTACTATTTTGCTACTATTTTGCTTTTTTTGAAAACGCCCATCTCAGTTACATCCATGCAAAAAAGAAAGGAAATGTTAATGAAGGATTACAAGCTGCAACAGCGTAACAGAATGAGATGAGACCTGTGCAGAGCTTTCCAGGTAGGGGAGCACACTAGCTTGCTCCCTGGAGGGAACAAGTTTTGTTTCCCCTGTTTGCAACATTTATCCCCATTCTGAGGAGGGGACCACTACAGGTAAAGAGCCAGGGTGCTCTAGCAGATGACTGCCCCAGATGACTTAAAATGTGTCATCCTGTCATTCTGATTTCATATAGTGCATGCCCTTGCTTGGAGATATCACCACGTTCTTGAAAGACACCAGGAAGGCAAGCACACAGCTGTGACCCTTTAAATTGAGAGGAAATTACAGTGGAAACTGGCATTCAGAAGAAATTAGATCTGCAGCTATCAAATTGCCTATCCTTTTTTGGCACATTAGAAATATGTGATTTGTTTCCTCTGTATTAGCTGAGATACAGACATATTCTCTGCATTACCTAATCCTGGGTAGGAAAGCAAAACTGTAATGATCAGAGTCATAAACTGTAAAAGTGTTGTTCTTACCACTTATGAAAACTGTAAATTATTCTCACTAAAAACCAGGCTTGTGTCATGTTCACTCAGGTGTAACCTTCTGCTTAGGGACAGCTCTGCTCGCGGATGAGAGATTGATTGGTCTGAAAGACAATATGATGCAAACAAGGCATTCAGATGGCATTGCCCTTTTCACTGACTTTCCTGAAGACTTAACATTCCTTGTAAGTCTAGAAGTTTTTTTAGAGAACCATAAACTGTGGCTCCAATCTTCCACAGACATGGACGCCTAGAAAAGGATTAATCCTCTGATGGACTTTGTGGGACTAATTCGAGTGCTTTTCCATACATCACATTGAGCTTTGACTGGGGCTTGGCATTTTTAGGGATTTTTCCTCAAATATTGGTTATTTCCATAAAGTCATTTCACCCAACATGGGAAGACAGATGTCCACCTCTGTAGGGAGATGCATGGCCACACTCTAGTGATGCACAACAACCCAGTGACAAAGGGAGGCACTGCAGTTTATCTGGCAGCTGAACAGGAGAATTGGGACAGAGAATTGCTGGAGTGTACTCACAACACAGAGTGGCAGCACAATTGATGAAAGTAACTATATTGTGTCAATTTCTAGGTTACATTCACAAACATGTTAATGTCTGGACATGGATGCGGACAGATTTATCTTTTCAAAATGTATTGATTACATGATTAATACCACTTATTCCCTGGTTCCATAGACCAAACAGGTCTTTTGCTGCTTGTACTGAGCCCTGGCTCCATTCCTTTTTCTTCTGTTTTCCCTGCTGCTGGTAACTCAGATGAAGGATTTTTAAATCTGGCTTCATTGTCCCCATTCCATGTTCCCACTTGCAAAGTCTGTGTACTCAAGAAATTGCTTCCAAGAAATGTTCAGCTGCACAATCATTATGGAGCTTCACTAGACTTGTGTCCTCATAGGCTTCCCATCACTTATTAGACCTTCTCTTCTACACACTTTCCTCCTGCCCCAAATTATTTGGAACAGGCCTTATTTCTGAGGGTAATCTACTTACATTTCTTCCTCCCAATGAGTGCTCAGCCTCAAATGCATATAGAAATCTTAGAAAAATCCTACAAAGCAAAATGTCAATTCCTTAAACGAAAAAAGGGGAATGTTTAGTACTTATATATGATACTAAAGTAACAATTCAGCACATAGCCTAGACCTAGTCAGAAACTGTCCTTTTTGTGAAAAATTAGATGGAACAGTTTTCCATTTCCTATCAACTTCATAGCAAACAATGAGGAATGAAAATACATTTAAATATCAGTAAGATGATAAGAGTTTCTTTTTAACATTTTATACTGGTTTATTTTATGACCTTATGAAAGCAGTTAGGAGGAAATGGCTAGACTGAGTGTCTTTAATAAAGATATTTGAAATAATATTTTTATAGGTAATTATTTTAGCACTCTTTACATTTGTACTCCTGAAAAATGGAAGCATATTACACAGAACACACTCTTAATCTGTATGAAAGAAGGATGGGATAAGGTATCCATTGGGCCAATACAGCTGAATTGAAAACCTCCATTGAGCCAGTCAGTTGACACCAAGCAGAGGCTGTAACACATTCTTGAGGACCTGCTGAAAGCCAGAGAAGTTTAAGACAATAAACAAACTCCCAGGAGCTTTTGGAGTGTATATTCTCCTTACAGATGCATCCTCCTTATCCCACTGCTGTGGGTGCTGGCTGGAAAATGACATCTGCAAAGAGTGAAGAACAAACAAAGTAAGTACTTATGTTGTGAACGAATCCGACAGTCCTATGCCCCTTTGGACAATTCTGTAGAGCCATATCACTGTGGGACTCTTGTTAGGTTTTACAAGGTCCCAGTCCTGCAGCTACATGATTCCCTGGCTGTACAACTGAGCCAGACTGGTGAGGAGAGAGACGAGGTGAGTGTTTCAGTTTGCCAGTTCTGTATCTTCATTTTCTCTAAATATTTAGTGCAGACTAATTTGCTATCCATTGTCTGAGCAAGATGGAGGACTGGATGAGAATCATTTGGCTGAGATTGTGCAAGTTCAAAATGATGATTACAGGATTTGGGAAGCAACACTAGCAATTAAGCAAGCAGCAGAGTGGAGGAAGTATATTTCCCATCAATTGTGTAGATGGCAGCCTGGGCTGCTGTTGCTCAGGAATGTAGGTGTTAGGTACTCCTAAATGTATACATTGGCAAGTGCAGCAAAAAGGGAGTGAATGTCACCTGGGCTACTGAGTATCTGCATGATTTCAAGTATCTCATGGATGCCCAGAAACCTCTAAAGCAGTTTTCCTGGATGTGGTGCCATAACCCATCCTGAAACAGCTGCTCATGCAGGACATATCTGCTCATTAGGAAAAGTTGTTGTCTGGGAGCCCTGTGTGCTGAGTCCTGTGCTGGCTGCCAGTTGACTGACTTCTTGGTAAATCCAACTTGCTGGCATTTTCCAAGGTTTGAGGAAATACCTCCTGGGGCAGCTTCTGTCTGTTCATGGGTTTGATGCTCTCTGGATGAACTGTGAAGAGATTGCACCAGAGCAGCCTTGGATGTCCTGCTCACATCCTCTGTGGTCTGAAGGCAAGAAAGCTGGATTGACTAAGCTGAAAAACTTGCAAAGTAATAACTTTCATGTTTTGTCCTGGTTTAAAAATCTGTTTTATTGAATATTCAGATAAGCTTTGTGTGATGTGGGATCGGCATTTATTTTCTCCCTGAAGCATGTCAGATCAAATAGAAACATAAACCACACAACACAGAGCTCGTGGCTGTTGTGTGCTGTTTTTGTTATAATTGGATAGGGCTTATAGCATAAATCTGGAAAAACTGTAAACTAAAAAAGGCAATTGTTTCTGTCTGACTGTAGACGTATTTCACATCGTTTGAAAATGTGAAGCTGGAAACAGTTTGCTGAAGTGACAGCCTACTACCACTGAACAGTGGGACTTTTGCCACTGACACTAGTGGGAGCATGATTTCACTCATTTTTCATGCAGTATCTACTTTTTCTAGATCTTGTCCTCTGGTCCTTCAGCTTTGAACACACGTTGGTGTTCTTAAATCTGTTCCCACTACTGAATTTCAGACCCAAAGACAATAAACTCAGCGCAGAACAAAATCCTTTCGCATCACGTTGATTATTTTCATTCTTACCCGCACAGTTGGGGGCTGATACGAGAGGATGCTACCGGAGTTTCCTTTGTACGCACAGGGCGATGGTGGGGGATCAGCACAGAATCAACGCGGCCCCGCTGCTTGCGCGGGGCAGGGGGTGCCCGCAGCGCCCAAGTAACTTGCGGGGCGGGGAAGCGCCGGCTGCTGCCGTGCATGCGTGTGCGGGCAGCGGGGCCGGGGCGAGGGCCGCTCCCGCACAGCAGCCCCAGCCCTGCAGCCCCGNGAAGTGCGTGGTGGTGGGGGACGGCGCCGTGGGCAAGACGTGCCTGCTGATGAGCTACGCCAACGACGCCTTCCCCGAGGAGTACGTGCCCACCGTCTTCGACCACTACGCAGGTGAGCGGGCGGGGGGCCCCGCTACCGCTGGGGGTGGCTGCCGCTCTCTCCCCTCCCTCCTCCCTCCATCCCCCGGCCTTGCCTTGCCGGGGGGGCCGGCAGAGGGGTCGGCCGGGCTTGTCCCCCCCTCACCCGCTGTGTTTCTCTCCCTTCGCAGTCAGCGTTACCGTCGGGGGCAAGCAGTACCTGCTGGGGCTGTACGACACCGCCGGCCAGGTGAGTGCCGAGCACTGCCCGCGGACCCCCGGCCCCGTTCCCCCGCCCGGCGGCGATCCCGCCGCTAAAGTTATTCGCAGGGCTGTGGTCCGGGCTAGGCGGTTCAGAGGCGGGTTAGCGCGGGTGGGGGGCGATTGATAAAATCCGGCTTTAAAAGAAAACTATCGATCCAACCTCGATTCCCGAGGGCGGGATGGCGGAGACGGGCTTTATTTTTAGCGGTGCTGGGGCCAAGGCGCCACGGCATCGCCCGACGCTGGGGCGAGGGGATGCCCGGCGCCTGTAGGGCAGTGCTCCGGCCCGGGCATCGCTGCTGGCCGGCCTCCCCTTCCCCGGGGTGCCGACCCTCCTGTTGGCCTTCAGGTGGGGAAATGTGCCCCGTTCAGTACAGAGGGCAGACGCTGCCTCAGCTGCCTTGGGTCGGATGGAAAGCCAGGCTGCCGCAGCTTGCCTTGGTTGTGGTTTACAGCACTCAAATAGCTAGGAAGAGTTGTTCAAACTAAAGGCGGAAAATAATAACATGTAATTCTCAGCCGCTGCCTTTGAGATAACCTGGATTTCTTTTGCTGTTCCAGACCACTCAAGTGATTCGTTTGGTTAAGATTATTACAGCTAGTTGTGAAAGATGCTGTGATGTCAGCATGGTTCTTGAGTAACTTTAATGATGGATAAAATGCTGGATGTTTGGAGGGGTCACTGGTCTAGTGGTTTTTAAGGGGCTCCATGATTCAAGTAATCTCTTCCTTAGCTTAACTTGCATGACACCAGCCCCGAGCTGAGAATGGTCTCCAGGGTTAGAGTACTCCCAGCTTTCTGGGGATCCCTTATTTGAAACAGTTTGTGAAGGGTCTGACCACAGGAGGTGCAGGCATCTCCCAAAGAGGTGCAGAGCAATATGGAAATGCAGCATCGGTTTCTGTAAAGTTGTGTATTCCTTATATTAAAACTTCTTCTTGCAGCATGAGCATGTGCTTTGGTCTCACATGACCTCAGACATGCTTCCTTGTTGTAAAGAGCAGCTAGTAAGACAACCTCACTGAACTCGCAGAGACTGAAGCCGTAATTTTTAACCATGTTATTCCTATACTTAATTGAGCAACTGCTGCCTGAACTAGTGTACCTTTTTAGATCTGCATATAGCCTTGAGTTAGGGAGTCAGCATTATCTTTCTAAGGTCTGAAATCAGTAAAAAAATTAATTCCATGAGAATTGTAGGAAACAGCGCCATTCCAGAAAGCTGATACCCTGAAGGGTGACTCTTCCCACAAAGCCTGACTTCATGGTTGTCATCTCACTGACATAAACACAAACTAGTTAAATTTATGGCAGCTAAGTGACTTTCTTATTACTATCATAGTCCTGTTTTTCACTAGTTGTTGGTTCAGAACACGGCTTTAAAATGTCACTTAAATAGGTTGCAGAGTGAAGATCAAGTGCTCAGACAAAGCCTTTGATTAGTGTGCAACTAATTTTTTTTTATAATGAACATTGGAAAGTGTGAAAGCAAGCCTAGCACTTCTGTACATATGCACAGTTTATTTGGGGATGCCGTCTCAAACTGCTTGTGCTGGGCTTGTTGCTATTAATGTGAGTATATATTGTTAGCTCTGTGTAACCTTAACTAAGGTAGTTTTGTGGTATCCCACTCTGCCTGAATGTGCTGAGTGCAAACCCAGGTGACCTTTGGCCTCCTCAAAAGTTAGTAGGGTAAACTGGCCAGTTTACAACAAACAGCAGAGGAAGGTGTTCCTGTTATACTAAGAACAACTTTTCAGTGTGAAGCTGAATATAGAAAAAGTTGAGGTAAGCTTTTTTTTTCCCGTTTTCTGAAAAGCTGAAATATTAATTTTGAATTCAAGGGCAGTTTTTGATGCACCTAGGAATAAATCTTGCTGGCCTGCTTCAGAAGACCCACAGTTCACACAGGGTGTTTTAATGAGACTACCTTTCCAGATATATCTGGTCTTGGCAAAACTCCCCTTTTAGTCAGAGCTGTGGTACTAATAAAATCTTTACCACTATCCCCATCCTGCTTCAGCATGTTAGGGGAACAGGTGGGCATCTGAGACTGCCCACAGGAGCCCAATCCCAACATCCAGTACAAGTAAAGAAGGGAGTCTGCATCAAGATGCCAGTACAGCAACTTCATTCAGTTAAAAGCTGCTTTGTCAGAGCAGCTGACAAGCCTGTCTTCCCAAAGTTATGCAGTAATAGAAAGCTTACATTAAAGCTTAAATATATATAGTAAACAGCAGAAAAGACATGAGTTGATGTCTTCTCTATATTGCGAAAACAGTATGCTGTACTTGGTACATGCCTGGTCCTTCCACAGTCTTCCACCGGGATCAGATACATTGCTGCCCAAAGTTAGGACTTCTGTGCCAGCAAATATCAGTGCTTTTGTCTTTTAATTCTGTCACTCCCAAATAATTTTACTGTAAAGTGTTGGCCTGATAGTATCACTTTATAAAGCTTGGCTGTGCATGATCAGTGTGGTATCTAAGCAGTTCACAGTCATCAGCATGTTTATACTTCCAGCTCTAGACAAAGTAGGTACAATCTACAGATCTCAGTTCAGGGAGAAGAGGAGCAAAGGAAGTTAATAACAGTTCAGATAGTCACTTATTCCAAATCCATGCAGAAAGCCCATAGTAGAAGAAAGATTAAAGACCTTTTGATTCATAGCTGGTGCACAGCAGGCTCTTCACCCTGAAATACTGACTTATCAGTGTGTGGGTCTCTTTAACTTGCGTGGTTGTGTATTTAGCAGCTTGTGACAGACTTTGCTTTGGCAGAGGAGTTGCAAGCTTTTGAGTTCATCCAGTACTCATTTCTAGCTTGCTTCTGCACAACACACACAGGATCACATGTAGTAACTATAACGATGACGTAAGGCCTCATAGCTTTGTGAGTTTAAAGTAGGTTGAAAATAAATCTATTAAAATCCCATTTTTTCCCCCATGTAATATATATAGCAAGGAAAAATGCCACTAGTGGTTCACAAAGTTCAGTTTATACACAGGCCTTTTGGTGTGTGTGAGTTCAAGGAGGCTGAAATGTCTGAAAATACTGAGGCCCTGGTTTAGCAGAAAATAGCCAGTACAGCTGCTGGGCTGTGGAGGCTCTGAGAGCCCATTTGGGTTTGCAGCTGTGGAGGCAGCTTCCTGTGTCAGGGAGGCGGGTAGGAATTTGGTGCCATTCCTCCAGCAATTCCTCCCAGAGGTGGAGCCAGCAGCTCCTTTTAGCCTTGCTGCATGCCCTGGGTGGGCTAGAGCAGGTCTTGGTTTCCTCAGAGGATGAGAACTGTGGAACCTACCTGTATTGAAGTCTTACATCAATGCACTGAAGTTTAAACATGAGGTGCTTGTGATACTGATGAGCAGATGCCTCTGGCTTTGCAGCAGCCTCTTCTGGCACACTGAGTGTCGATACTGCTCTTCACTGAACAGGGGTACATGGCAAAATCAGCTTGGGAAGAGAACCATGGCTTCATCAGAAGTCTGTTAAGATCACCATGTTGGAGTGTTTTTGCACTGCTGGCAAGTGATTATCATTTTGCTCTTCCATACTATCAGAAGTAATACTGCCAACTCTCAAGATGTTAACACTTTTGGAGGAATGTCTGTAAGCACTAACAAAGAGGTGTGCCACATGTTCCAAGTGGTTGGAATAAGTGTTAGGACACACAGCAGTTGCCTTTTGGGGATTTTGCTCTATATTGAAGTTGTTTAAAATGGCAGTTGGAGTCCATCCTCCTGCCAGTTCCTTCTGCTGTAGGATTTTCATTCATGGTGTCCCTTTCTTCCAGAGTGTGCTGACCTCATACAGGGAAAAGTCTTGCTCTGCTCCTGTGTCTTTGCTGTAAAGGATGATTGGGACCTAGAGGAAGGATGGGGGAGCCTGTACTGCTCATGTTGCTCTGGGAAGAGACATGCTGAGGCATGGCATGGCTGTTTGGTGCAGATTTGACACCAAGCCAGCATTTGGGCAGTGCAGAGTGGGGTATAGTGAATCTTACTATGGTGCAGTGCCTCGTAATACCATCCTCATATATAATAATAACATATGGTGCAGTGCCTCATAATAACATCCTCATCCATATAACAACATTTATATCCCTCAGCATCACTTAGTGTTGACACTAGTAGAGCCTGGTCAGACAAACAGAGGTAAAGTGTGTTCCTTGGCTTTCTGCTTTTATATCTCTGCCCTAAAGACCTTAATACAGGGTCTGATACAAAGAAGCTCTTGGTGCCCTCTCACCTGTCACCAGAACAATACCACAAAATATGCTATTCACAAGGGCAGAACAAGCCATTTCTTGGCACATCTCAGCTCAGATGCTCACACAGATCGCAGCCACAGCCATCTTAATTCACATACACCGATTTTTTTGCTTGTAACAGAAGCTCTGTTGCTAAAGCAATTTCATGTTAAAGTTGGCCAGGCTGCTGAAGTGTGTAAAGCTAACTGAGATATTAGGGAGATGAGGACCTGCATTAAGGAGAGGTGTAAAAACAAATGGTTATAAATGTGAAGGTGCCTGTCTGTGAGGTGTGGTTATTAAAATGGATGGTCCCCAAACCTGTGGTGGTTGCTATAAATAAATAGCAGTAATCTTTATACTCCTTGCTGGCTGTTTGTCTTGGCTTTGGTAGGTAGCCCTGGTCTAGCCCTAGGTACCACTCCAGTATCTTACTGAGAGGAGAGGCAGCTGCTGGTCTGTTGTGAAACAGCAATGTCCCTCCTCAGAGCACACTGCTCCTTCTGAGTTGCCCTTACCAGGCAGCCGTAGCTCCAAATGTCAGCCTGGAGCAAAGCAGTCTCACACAATGCAAAGCCTGCCACCCTTTACTGCAGAGGTGTGAACACTGAGACCTCCAAAATAATTTTGGTAGATCTAAACATGAAATGTTAGCAACTAACATCCTGTCCCCTCTCTGGCCCCGCTGTGTCTCCCTCCTCCCACATGCATTTTCCCTCGCTCCCTTTCCATGTCCCAGCCGAGCTGGCAGCTGGCACTGGGAGGCTGTGAGCTCATGAGCTCACTCCCAGCCCAGCGTGCTGGCCTATGAATAGCTCAGCCTCCGCTGAAGCTGCTCTGTGCCTCACAATGTTGCCAGCCACGTAGATTTAACAACTGGATGTATGCAGATAAAATAAAAACATGTCTAGATTGTCCCTTTGGAGTTTAAGTTTTTCAGAGTAACAGGAGGCAAAGTGCCTGAGCTAACAATATGTTTAGAGTTCTCTAGATAAGGGTTTAAGCAAAGACAGGTTTTCTCTTTAAAAGGAAAAGGACTTATACTTTCAGATTTGCTATTAAAAATGGCCCTGCAACAATAATACTTTCAGTGCAAAGACTGCATCTAAACGCCTCCTCATGAGCTGTGACTCATGCTTTGAAAACATAGTAGCTTTCCTAGAAGGATAGGTAAGTACTGTTATCACCAGATGGGGAGTTGCAGAATGGGAGATGGTGTTCTGAATTCCCAGAAGCATCCACTAGATGCACGTTGGAAACTCAAGACAGTTATGTTTCATTTTCATGAATGCCAAAAGATCCCCAGTACTTCTGAAGAGCAACACTGAGATATGTTAAAATCAAATCTAAGGGGTGCATTTGAAAATGTAGATCCAGAATATCTTTGCCACATTAACAACAAGTTAATGGCAGACCAAAATAAAGAACACAAAGTGTTTGACAGGTTCTCTGAAACTTCAATTTTTGATATGTTAAAAGAACATTTTTATGAAGACTACTCCACTAGGATGGACCCTTCATAAGCATTGATTATATGGCCAAGTAAAAAGTTACTGACTGGGTTAACAGTCAGTAGATATCCTTTAGTTTGTGACAGTGCTGTCTGAATTTTACTAGTTTTTAATTTCTTTGAGGCACAGTGGCATCTTTCAATGCTATCCAAACATCACCAGCTAAAAAGGCAACACTGAATACAAGCAATAGTTTCTGCTCTTCCAGCACAATGTTATTGTGTATCCTCTTACTTTCCGAGTTCATTTTAAGATGGTGTGTGCACCTGCACTCGGCTGAGTATCGTATAATCTACAGTTGTGCTGCAGGAGACAGGAGTGATGGAATGGGACAACTGGGTAAGGTGGCATGACTTGTGGAGTTTTTCTGATAAAGAACATAGGAGACCCTGGGAATTTGCTTCAGGTCCATACTCAGACATCTCCATTGAAATCTGTTTCCTTTGCAAAGAGCTCTCCATGTTTTGGTAAATAGAAGAAGTATTAAAAAAAATGCAGATTTCATCTATAGCTTAACTCCTGATTCAGCCTCCAAACTACATCTTAAAAGAAAGTAAATATAATTTAAATGGGAGTACTGTCTCCATAGCACAGACCTGCAAAATAAAAGGGTTTACAGTGTGTTAGAGTCTGATCCAAAGCTCTGTGTTAGCTGGTACACCACTGCTTATGGTAAACTTTGTTCCAGTTCCTTTATTACGAACACATGGACATAGTGGATGTAAAACCTACTTCAGCAACACACTGGGTATTCAAAATGATGAGTCAGCTATTCCTATCCACATACACCTGAAAAACCCAGGAAATTAAAATAGTTTTGCCCTTTGCTGCATGTGGGTTTTCCTTAAATCTTTGGCCTTCATCTATCTTCATGTATCAACATTTCTCTGTCTCTGTGGTATACTAAAAATTAATCTTTCCTTTAAAGGTGAAAAGGATGTGCTTTCTCTTTAGAGATTCTAGGAACCTAGTAAGAAATAATATAAAGCACACCAATTCCAAATCCTGCAGTTCTATTTTGAATTATAAACTTCAGCATCTCAAAAATGGATGCTTTGGGGCAGAACTTCAGGACTTTTTTTAAGCCTCCAAATTAGTAGTTGCATTTCTAACGAAACTGCTCCTCCTTTAATGAGAAAAAAAAAAAAGCTAAATAAGGACACAGAGAAGAAGAACTGTATCTTTTTACTGCTCTGTTCTGTGGTTTTATAAGCAGTCTATTTGTTTGAATTGGTGACTGGGTGAGTTGCGTTAAGAAAAATATCTGAATGCTACGTGACACTTTCAGCAGTTCTGAAGAGGTTGTGTCATTTGACACTTTAACAGTTACTGTGCCCAGTCTGTTTTAAACCTGCTCCATGCTGCATCTGTGCTGTGGCACGTGTGCAATAATTCTTTGCTATGCCAGGCACTCACTGGTGTGCACATAAAAATGCAGGTGGCAGCATTATTCTCCAGAGCAAAGCAACATCTGTCAGCATCCTAGGTGAGTATATTGCTTCACATGAATAAAACACAGAGTACCTCAGGCAGCTTGTGCTTCAAATTAGATGTAGCCACGAATGCTTTAAGATCATCATTAGGACTTAATGCTGTTGTTCCTTGTTGGTCTGATTTCCAGTTGGGATTCAGTGTTGGAATTAATAAGGGATGGATGCCAGGTGTGACCAGGGATGCATCTTTAGTTATGACCAACAGATAGGCCAGCCACAGGCAGTGAAACGGCTTACAAATTCCTCACAAAGGAAAAACTGTAGGCAGTTTTTCAATTGCCTTGACATCTGCTGAGTGGTTTACCACACTCTTCAATGGAAGCTGTTAGCTCTAGCAAATGGGACTTGATATAAAACAAGGTGCAGAAGACTCTTAGGAACTACTTTAATTCCTGAAACTCTTTCACTATGATGTGTTAATTCAAGGTGCACATGATGGCCCTGGGTGCTCTCCTGAGAAGTAGTGTGGTGGGAGCTAATCCTGAGGAGGCAGTGTGAAGCTGCAATATTCTATCTGTTGCTCAACACTGGACTGAAGAATGTGCTTTTGGGGTTTATTTGTAAAAGGTGAAAGGGAATGGGACACCTAACTTCTTGATCAGTCTTGCTTGTCTGATCAGTCTTTATATAGGTAGCAAATTAAAGACATGTCTGATATGATATGGATAACTGTATTAAACCAACTCTATTCTATAGGTTGTTTTGCCTGTGAGAACAGGTCATATTCTTCTGTGAAAATAAAGTGAGAGAACCCATCTTTACAGAGCAGGTTCTGCAGAGAATCTGTCCAGATCTCCTATGTCACAGTGTCATATTTTATTTTTTAACTTTGATTTGCTATATCTGAAAGAATGAAGAATCCTGATTGTTCATGGCTGCAGACAAAATTGGGGTGAATTTCTTTCCTGGGGAAAATGGAAATCCAGTGTGGAAAGCATGCTGTTCATAAAGTTACTGACAGTGAGAAAGAAATACACTGCAGGACTGAGATTTCTCATGGGCAAGGAGTGAAAGGCTTTGTCCATGGCAGCTAACTCTGAGTTCCATAGTGGGTAGGCAACTGGTTTAAGTGAAGGTGTTCAAGAGAGACTGTGCTTGCAGTCAGTTGAATACATGTTCTATTGGTACAGATGCTAAAAAAATAAGCCCTATTTCAGGGACTTTCACTTTTAGAAAACCAAGAAGAAAGCAGCAAGTTGAAGTTCTCATGGTGATGGAGAGAAGGGAGTCTGCTATTGAAACCATCTAGGAAAGCAGTTCAGCATCACTACATGGCAAGATGTAGCATTTGGACAGGACTGAATCCCACATTAAGGCTAGGATCAAATCTTATCACCTAAAGGCAATTTTGTGTATAATAAAAGAAATATTCTGTCCTTCCTGTCTCTAATGCTCTAAAATCCATCTTACTAGGCTCCATCTTCCAGCTAGTTATTTTTCTCTACCCAGAAAAGCTTTTCAGACATGTAAGCAGCTGCACAGTTCTCAAATATGCCAGGAGGAAAGTTTTGTGACAAAAAAAAAGGTAATTCACAAACCCTGGGCTTTTTCAATGTATAATTCATATGTCCTTTGAACAGTCCTCCTCACAGGAATCCAAAAATGGATTTAGATCAGTTTACTTCATTTTTAGAATACAATAGAAGAGCACTTACCCTGCATACTTGCAGCCTTTTCTATAAATTAAAAATAGATGCTGGGCCCAAACCAGAAGCTTTTTACACTCTCTGGGAAACCTGTGCAAACAAACCACAACAGGACAATTCTGCTTTCTTGAGCAATGCAAGCTGTATCCTTAGAAGCCTGTGAAGAGACAGAGGGTCTGTAGTGCACTTTCCCCCTGCAGCCAGGGAATAATCACTGCATCTTTCTTGTTTTGCGTGTTCAAAAGCTAGGGGCTAGAGATGTAGGCAACTGAAAAATCAAATACAGTCATCAGCGTAGCAGAGCTCGGGTCGCAGGATTGGATAAGCAGACATTTTACGGCAATGCAGTGTCAGTCCAAATTGCAGCTTTATGCCAAATGGTCTTCCATTAGTGGTGCCTTGTGAGTGGCAGTGCCAGGAAACCAGCATCCTGGGGGATGCTCCACCCTCCTTCTTCTTTGCAAAGGGTTACAGTGTTACACAGCCCAGACTGAAAATTTGGAAGTGTTTTTTAGCCAGGGAAGCAATTTGTGCTTGGCATGGGGCAGTACAGGCCACTTCCCTCTCTCTCCTCCCCCACCAAGCACCTCCTAGAAGCAGAAACCACAGGGTGATTCAGCGGAGTTAAGTCTGTTTCCTGGTGTGCTTCTGGAGTAAGTGGTTGCTTTCAAAACCTTCAGAGGCTTTGCCTGGTGCTTATGGCAAAACTGTAGATTAGCCTTTAATTCCAAAACCATTTGGGGGAGATGGCAAGATGTGTCCAGAAGTAGCTGTGAGCTTTTACATAACTCCACGTTATGTACAGCAGTCATTATCGTTCACTTGTTATGTTTTCCAAAATATTACAAGGAGCCTTCTGAAACAGAAACTTATTTTCAGGGAGGAAAACTGAAAAATGCAGTCTTGAATAATAACCTTGACATGCATTTCAAAAATTGAAATATGTCAATTCATACTAAGAGAGGACTTCTGACTCTTGTTACTATGAAGTGTTTAAAATTTAGATTTTTACCTGGGATTTTACTCTGCAAAACTCTGCCTCACTGGGCCCCTCTGAGCAGTAGTGATTACCCTTTGCTGCATGAAGGTTGGATTCCTCTAGCAACTCTGCCTGATGTTTATTTTTGGCTTCCCCTCTAAAAACAGATGGTTAGGAGTGAGAACCTCTTCTTATGATTGCTGTTGTAAGCTGTGAAAGCAACAGATGGTTGCTAACACAGAGATCACAAACCCAGAGGTTTTGAGCTCCAGTTTTTCTTCCAGTGGTGCAAGCTTTATTTTGTTTCCACCCATGTGCTTTATACCTCTTGGAATAGAAGTAGGTTTATCAAGGGTATGTCAGTATAACAACTGAAGATGCATTGTCAAAATTTCATTCCTAAGCTGCAAAACACATAGAATTCTGTCAGAACAAGACACTGAGTGTGGATTAAAACATGACACGTCTTAGGCCCCTGCATCAATGTTAATGACATACCTGAACTTGGGTTCTCCTATTTTCTTAAAAACACTAGCAAGGAAATAAAAATCAACCAGACAGATCTAGGTTAACATTGTCTTCACTACTTGCTATGGCAGATCTGAGAGGTGTGGACTTCCTCAAAGATCTTGGTCAAAGTTTGGCTGCAAACTGCCTTTCATCTCTCCAAAGTGGACACAGAGACCCTAATACCATTCCAGATGAGCAGGAGGCCTGTGGTCTCACACTACTGACAGAGGGGTAAGGACCTCTGTCTCTGTGCCCATCACTTTAACTTGAGCCAGGAGGAACACGATACCATAAACCAGGAGAGCTATAAGGTCTCTGGTATGACAGAATCTCTGTATGCCTGTGCCTCGCACTTCAGTTTTCTAATAACTATAAGGAAATAATGTTTTTTGCGGGTCAAGAAGGTTATCCAGAAATTATTATACTCCACTTTGTCTGAGTTTATTTTTTTTAAAAATATCCCACTGTACATAAGCTGTGTACATCAAAGGCTTTTGGAGTGCTTTGCAAAGACTAATGCATTATTAAGCTAGCAAACCCCTACAGATGGGAAGATGCAAATAGAGAGAGGATAATGATTTGCTCAGGACTACATACTGTATCAGTGGCAGAGTTAGGAATACAGTTCGTGTGTTTAAGCTGTGTCTCTCAGCTGGTATCCACAGAACTGGTCAAAAGTATTAGTTCAAAATCGAATGCATGACTTGAAATGGGGCACTGAATTCTGCTTTTAGTCTGAGCAAACCCATGAAATGAAGAATATTATAATGCTGTGGAATTGCAATATCATTCTTCAGTCTGCATACAAAAGGTTTTTCAAGACCTCGGGTTTTGAGCAGGTAAATGTTGGAATTAGTCAGATTTTGGACATGTTAGAGCAAATCCACTTCACCATCCAAAATACAGTATTCAAGTAAAAGCAGCAGAAAATCTCAGGCATGTTATTAGGTACTGTAACATGGAAAAGGAGACCAAAGGACAGGTTTTAAGAAGCCAAGATAAAGATAATGCTGGACATACCTGCAGCCTACCATAAAAAGACATGGTAATTAAAAAGTCTGAATTTCCATTCTCCACTCTAAAAACGGAACACCCCATTTGTAGTTGAGGAGTCAAGTCCTTAGTTCCTCCATCTCATCTCCTTTTTCATGTCTGTTGTGTACTGGCAGCTGTCCTGGGTTTCCACAGGGATACTAGGGAAATGACGAACAGCCCTGCTGCAGTGCCGTGTCTTTTAGAGGGATCACAGCTCCACAGAACATTAATTAAGCCAATGTTCTTGTGTCCAATTTTGTCTGAAGTTATTACAGCCCTAATATTTTCTATATTCACCTGCTTCAGCAAACAATTTTTTTTTAAATTCTAAAGTATGTTGGAGAATTAAATGTTTCACTATTATAGACTGGAGATTTTGAGACTTATACTGACAATTTTGTTCCTTAGGGGCTCTCTTGCCCATCTTATTCACATTCTTAAAATATTCCTGCTAATATCCTTAAATATTTTTAAAGCCTAAATATATATGTAGTGCCTTCCCCAATCAGATTGTCTAATTAGTCTAATTGCTGTAGAGTGTGGTCTGTACATACACTCAAATTGGAATTCATGTTGACTGGTTAGTATAATCAATTTTGCTGTTGCATTTAATTTTAGAATAAACCACATTTATTTCCCTTACACTAGATTCAGGAAATAAGTTATAGTTGAAGCAATAAAGTTTTTCCAGGCTTCTCTAATATTAAGTCTAAATTAATTTGGGTATTTCAGATTCTTCCTCCAATTGCAGCAGTTATGTTGGCCCAATACATCAGAGAAAGTTTACAGGTTTTATTGCTGTTTCTGAGGGGCTATTGGGAGGCAGGAGTCTTTAAGCACACATGGCCTACTAGATGCTGACAAAATTTAAGCAGGGTTTCTCTCAGGAGAACTCAGGACCAGTCCAATCATGTGGTGGAAGGCTTTGTTAGACCTACTGCCACTATTAGGATCAATGCAAACCTAATGTTCAGACAAGGTTTAAAGGAGAGCCTGTGAGCACTGAGTGTTTCAAGCAGCAGGACTGGTGGGTATAGCCAAATTCTCTGATAATTTAAGGAAGCTAAAACACAGTGAAACCACTGTAGCAAGTATCCAATCACATTGTACTTGCCTTCAGTTTAACTTCTTAATTATACTGGATGAACCCACAGCTTGCTCAGTGCAAGTGGGACAGGGTATAAATCAAAAGGCACATAAACAAATGCAGGAGCAGGAAAGCAGTTCAGACCTGAGACTGGCTTTAAGAATATGATTAATATTTGCTATGAATAAAAGGTTCATGTGTAATTTGAAATGGATTAACTAAAGACCTATTTTAAGGTTAATGGACTAACAGTAATTTCTGATGACAGTGAAATGCTTTCTCCATTCCAGCATTAGTGCAGGCAGTCTTCTAGTTATCCTAATCCAGATATGAGATTTTTAGAAAATTTAGAGTGTAGAGATGGCAGCTCTTTGGTGGTAGGAAGAAATTACAGCTTTAAGCTAGATTTTTAAAAAACACAACCTATTCACTAATACCCCACATATGATTTAGAGCTGAATTTGAGAGCAACTGACGGATCCACCGTGTGCTCTTTCATGCAGATTTTGTACTCCAGGGAACAGAGTAACTGACAGTTGGGAACTTTCTTTTAGGATTTTGATCTCCACCCCAGAAAACAGAGTGCAACCCTGAGCAGGATCTAGCTATATTCAGTAGTAGAAGTGAAACATAAAATACACTCCTAAAAAAAACCCTGAATGTTAAAGATTTTCAACTTCCTGTGTTGATGTTCTTGAAGTTATTTCTGCTTTCTATGATGAATGTCCACAGATTTGGAAAAGACAGGGTTACTGGTTTTTTTCTTCTGAATCAGGGAAAGAGCCTGACACTGGCAGGGAAAAGGCCTGTCAAATGTTGTAGTTTGACAGTGGTGTCAGTTACTGTGGTTGTGAAATTAGGAAGCCGTGTTAACAGTTAAGCATGCTCTAGCTAATTGGCAAGCCTGTGTACAAAACTAGAGTGGATACTCAAAATGGCACAAGAGCATGACAAGTAATGATCACCTCCTTGCTACACAAAACTTTTGCCTATGCTTTTCTTTCCTCCAGTTCATGATGAGAATAACAGCTTTCTTCCCATCGCTGTTGACTTCTAAATGGAAAGATGAACCAAGCAGAAACTGTTCTGAGAAAGTTCTCACAGTTTTTCTGAAATTCTAGCAACCGTGTTTAAAACCTAATAAATCAATGAAGGGCGTTTTTGAGGGTGTGACTACAGGTTAATAATCTGGTAATGTGGCTGTTGCCAAGGAAACAAAAATTTAATTTTCTGGCTCATTTCAAACATGGACTTGAATTACATTTCTGTCTCTATGTTTAATGAACAAATCATTGCAATATTTGTGAGATTTAATTAAGATGAAGAGTTTACATGGGGAAGAGGGAGATGGCTGCAGCAGCCCTAATAAACTGGTGTTTACTGTGGAAAGTAAAAATTCAGCACTTGTCAGTGTCTCTGCAATGCCCAGGCTCAGTCTTGGTTATCTATGTTACAAAAACCTCAAAATTCTATGGTAGGAATGGTAAGGCATTGGTTCACTGCCAAAGACTAAAGGAAGCCTTGCAGAGAGAAGCTGGGGCATGTTTCCTCCAGCTGTTAGCTAAAACATAGGGCAAAAGTCCACTTTCTCCCTTGCTAGAGAAAACTCAAGATCTACAACAGGGGCAATGCTTCTAGGTACTCGTCTTGCTACTGTATTGTATGCCCTGGCAGTAGGACTGTTGGCTTTAAATGCTGAGGCTCTAAATGTCCTAAATAATCTTTTCACACTAACTCCTCCCCCACACTCCTAAAAACAAAGGCATTAATATTCCCCTGATAGTGTTCTTGAACCTGAATTTCTGTTCCATCTGATCCTTTGCTGGGTTTGCTAGATCCTTTGCTGGGCTTGCTAATAGAAAGCACAGTCTAGACAAAAGAGGTCCCTTCTAAACCTTCCTACTGCCCTGAACGCTACGAATAGGACTGTAAGGTTTCTAAGAGACAAAGAAAATTCTAAGGAGGGCTTTAAATATCACCTCTATTTATGATCCAAAATAGAACACTTAAGTACATCGAATAGCCTTAATCTAGCCCAGCTTTGTATAACCTGGATGCCTCTACAGCAGTCATATCTGCTCATTTCTCTGCAAATACTGATCTTTGATCTGCAAGTATGTTTGACCCATAAGCCTTTTGGGTTTTTTTCCTTGAGTGAAATCTTTTTGAATGGCAGTCTTCTATATATTCTCATAGAGAAGGAAGTTTCTATCAGTTACTAAGACATTTTTCAAGATATTCATATTCACATATATACTCATATGTAGATTTTTCTCTAACAGCGACACCAACTAACCTGGAATAGTTCTAAACATTCAAAAAGTTTGCCTCAATAACCTTAATGAAATACAAATACAGTTTCTGAATATAACTGTTAAAATACAGGCAACAATTTAATATTGCAGGTAACAAAATTTTTCTTCCTTAGGAAGACTATGATCGTCTGAGACCTTTATCTTACCCTATGACCGATGTCTTCCTTATCTGCTTCTCAGTGGTAAACCCTGCTTCATTTCAAAATGTGAAGGAAGAGTGGGTACCGGAGTTGAAGGAATATGCACCTAATGTTCCCTTTTTACTAGTAGGAACACAGGTATATTTGGTTCTGTTCTACTTTATTTTAATGATTAGGATCATTGTACCGTGCCTTTTCTCTGGGCTGGAAGTTCAGGCCCAAGAGGACCTGAGCAGCACCTCCTTCTGCCTTTGGAGAAACAACCCTTACAGGTGGCAGAAAAACCTAGACATGTGTTGTTCTCCAGAGCTATCCTCATTCTGTTAAAAAACCTTATGTCCGTTATAAACAGGGTGGCAAGATGGGCTGCATGTCTCCCACATGACTTTCTAAAAAGTCATGGGACTTACGGAATAAAATTGTGTGCTCATGCCCATGTTACTGGAATTACTTGGGTCTACAGCTATTAGTCACATGCAGTATTTGCTGAAGCAAAGGAGCAAGGGGAGAAGTGAGACAATTTCCTCTTGCTTCTTGTGGGTAGTGGACTGGGCTTCATTTATGAAGTGACACACTTGTTGGTGTTACCTTAGGGTTAATCTTTCTGCCACTGCATTTGGTACTCTAAGATGATCACATCTAATTGAAGAGCCAAATTACAGAATAAATGTTTGTTCCTTCTAGATTGAATGTTCCAAGTTTAAATTTAGGGCTTTTGAGTCAGGAAGGGTCCGCGATCTGAATCATGACGTGACTCCATTTTAATAGAGATAATATTCCATTAAATAATTCTCCTTCAAAAAGAGGGTATCATATTGCCTGCTGACTTCTGTTTAGAGAAAGTATTCCAGCATGACTTCAATCTTTCTTGCTAGATTGATCTCCGTGATGACCCAAAAACTCTGGCAAGACTGAATGATATGAAAGAGAAGCCCGTATCTGTGGAGCAAGGACAGAA
>VZTR01013037.1:429350-460323 GCA_013400775.1 Chaetops frenatus | reverse complement strand
ACTAAATTTAGCAGGAGTTTCAGTTTTGGAAGGATCTGAAGATCAAGCCAGTGAATGTAAAATTTGGATTAAGCTTTTCTGGCTCTGGGTGGAGATACTTCCTTGGTGTAGTTTGCATAGGGTTTGCATGAGCAATACTTGCCCTGTTGTCAATAATTTGACATTGNGACTCTGAAAAACAGATTTTTCCCTAAAGAGCTGGACAGTAACGAAGGGTAGTAAATGGAACTTACATAGGGACAGCCTGTCAGTATCCTTAATGGTCATCCTCTCATCATGACCTTTATCAAGACAGCATCACTAAGTGTACGTGGAAGGACACATGAGTTTTTACAGGAAAGGAAATATGCAACTTAGAGCAGAAAACTGCTCTAAACAGGTTTATGGTTCTAATGCAACAAATGACCTGTACAGCCCAATGAGCCAAAGAGAAATTTGCCAAAGAGGAAATACAGGTGTCCATCCCAGCCCTTGAAAATGTCTTTAATGAAGAAACCTGCAGTTAACCTGTGGAGTTACTCTGAGGACACAGTTGTGCTAAGAGGAGCTGGGGTTTGCATCCAGACCTGCTCTTTCCTTTTTCTTTCTATTCAAGAAAGTGGGAATTCTCCTCTTGGTGAAAATCTCTGACTCCGGTACATTTCCAGTCTTCAACTTTTCACCTAGATGTGAATATTGCTGAAATTTCACAGAGTTTGAGTTCTGGCCTATTTCTGTCCCAGTCACAATGTGATAAATTTCTTTTTTCTGATTTCAAATCCAGGCATAGTGAGAGGCCTTTCTAAATGTGAAGTCTTAGAATACTTAGAATATTTTCAAAATACTGAAAAAATTACATGGATTTATTATATAGGAAAAAAAAATCAAATAAACTCTAAAAAATCAAACCAGAACCCCAATTTACAAGTAGTGAATGTCCTGGGGGAATGAGAAAATAGGTCTCCTATGCACTGTAGCAGTAGAGGAACCTCTTTGCAAACATTTGAATTATAATGAGAGCAAAATCAAGTCGGCACATAGAAGCTGTGATACCCAAATGAAATGTGAGTCACAGCAAAAGCACTGGATAAATCGTTCTTTGCTTTCACAAATAAAAGGGTTCAGCCCAGAAAGCAGTGATAAAAAAGAAGGAAATTTTCCAGTATTAGAGAAAGTGAGCAGAAGATGCAATTTATTGAAGATTTTTATGAGGAAAGCATTCTTCACACTTTCCATAAAGTACCTTTCTTTTGTGCACTCTTCTTCCCTGCACTGTCTTCCATTTTCTTCATTCAAGTCCTTAAGTCATTGCTGCAGTACTCCCTAAAAAATGCTTTTACCAATTATTAACAAAGTTACAGTATTATCATAGCCTTAAACTGGCCAAAGAACTGACCAGCATGCCAGGGGAAAAATAGACCTGAATCCCAGAAGGCCTTAGCAAAAGAAAGGGAAAGCACAATCAGACTAATTACAAAGGATGAGCTCTACAAATCTCTGTTCTCATCACACTCTAAATATTAATTTCTTTTAAACTGCTCCTAGATGTTTCTTTGGTATGAAGATCACTGCCTATAAGTCCCTTCTGATCTGCTGTTTGACCTGGTTCGCTGAATACCTCAGGACCCCCATCACTTTAGTAATGTTAGCCTAGGCAAATTCCATGTGAACAGAGATAATATCTACACGTGAACACTTTCAAGATCTGGCCTTTGGTTATGGTATCACATTATGATATGTAATTGCAAGAGAAGCATCTTAGAAGGTGGCTTGGGAACAGATTCTCAGAGGACAAACCCAAAATTAGGTACCTTGCTGTTTGTTCTTATTTTCATTTCATTCATAACTGATTAGTTTGTAAGTATTTGCTGATTTTTCTCTTTGCATGGCAATAGCGTTTTTAATTAGTCTTTAAATACTGACTCATAAAGGTCNAGCAGTGGCAGTGATAGAAATAATGTGTGCAATCAGTTTCCAAAGAAAAATTAATATTTTAAAGTTTACAAGTATAATCTGTGGGATTAAAGTTCAGATTATTTATCATCCATGCTATTAAAAATTGAGAAAAGGAAATAAAAGCTTGGGGATTAATAAAATTGTGATACCCCTTTGTCTTTTGGAAGGGCCTTTTATAAAAGAAATTCTGTTTTCGTGCAAAAGATTGTTTATACATCTGATGTGGCAGACCCATGAAGTTTAATAGGCCATTTTAGCAAGAGGATATCTCATTAAGGAAAAATGATTTCTCAAGAAGTTGGGATATGGTGCGTTAAGAAACGAGTAAAGCACTAGCCCTTGGCTGCATCCTTCATATCAGGAATGTCAGATTTTCCTAGCCTTAATAGGCACATCTTTAAATCTTACAGCTCAGGTCTGTAGGGCATATTTCACATACTGCAGGAGACAGTGGGGGGAGAAGGTCCTGAAGATATTCTCAGCTGAGAAAACAAAAAGCATTTTCCTTATGAACAGCAGAGTAGCATAAGGTAACAAGGTGTGCAGAGCTGATAAAGTACTCAGACATTTTATGAGCAGTATGTGATATTGTTGCTCGTGCAATAGTTTCTGTGTTGACGAAATCTGAGTACAGTGGATGAGCAGCAGATCACATACAGAATTAGGGTTGTCAAAACTGATATAATTCTTGTATCAGTAGGAGAGTCTTGGAATTCCAAACAGCATCTGTTTGCCAAAGAGATATGATATTCTCTATGCATAGGACAGAGGCTTCCCTCTAGAAAAAATGTGATCTGGTGCCTTCTTACATAGTTTGCAGAAGGTCTTCTAACCTCTCCTCCATTTTCATTTTACACAGGGAACAAGGCAGACTGTTAGGTTGTAGCTTTAACATCAGATTTAATCCATTTGCATATGAGTTCATGATAAAACTACTTTTGCTTGCATGCTTGCATGACTTCTCCCTTTTGAAATTTGATGTTTTGGACAGCCCCTGGCATTATTGGAGTGCTGATTCTGTTGAAAGAAGTGTCATGGCCCAGAGAATAATTATCCAGCCTAGTGAGACAGAGGCATTAATGACACTAAGCTTTTCAAAGTGAATCAGCCCTCCAAACCATGAAGCTGATTTAAAAATCATGGCATTTCACCACAGATCATTCTGGGAGAAGGCACTTGGCCTTCTTATTTCTGAGCTCTTAGGATTTATGATTTTCCACCTTTCTCTGTAGTTTTAAAAGCAGGTTACTTTTTTTCTTTTGTTCTTTTTTTTTTTTTTTTTTAAGATGAAAGTGAAGAGTTTCACAGAACTCTGGAAATTTAAATCCACGGATTTCAGTTAATTAAATTCATTCAATTTTGACCAGCACTGGAATCCTACCTTCTCTCCAACTCAATAAAGACCCAGAAAGGGCAGAACCATCTGGTTTTTATATTAGGTTTTCACTTTCTGGAATAAATCCTGGAATAAATGTCATTCTGATCTTCAGCTCTAGCTCAGCTCCCCCTGCAGAAAATGAAACAGCTCCTGCTGATTTCAGTGAGAGCTTGGGCAGGCTCTCACAAGTAGTGCTCTTTAGTCACATCTTTGCATTCAGAAAACTGTTCACTACTTCGTGACAATTCCAAACCCATTTTAAATATGGCTTTAAAACTATTAAAGAAGAACTTTAATGTCAAATCAAACCAGGCACACAAAAGTGCCTCAAACAACTTCCTTTTAGGTCAATAAGAACTTTCCACTGACTTCACTGGGCATTGAATCAAGGCAGAAAAATCAAAGCCATAAATTTAAAATCTGAATATAATTAAATACAACTGATAGCCTTAAAAAGAGGTTCTAGATAATAAGCTTCATACATTGCCAAGCCAAAATTCAGAGGCCGTGTGCACAGTAATACAAAAAAACTAGACAGAGTGCATCTAAGTAAGTGTGTGTGTGAGTTGCTTTTATGCTGATAGCCTAAGTGAGTAGATTCAAGTATAGCAGCAAATCAAACTTAAATTATCCAATGTATTTTTTAGCTATATAATGTGTAAAATGTACTAGATGCCTCTCTTGTCCAGGTCATTGCTGCAAGAAATATTTTTCCAAAAGTCCTCTGGAAATAGCTTTGGATGCAGTCTGTATCCGGCACATTCAATCAAAAATTCCTCAAAGCAGGACTTGTGTGATGCCAGTAATAGATGTGTCAAATCAGGGCCCGCAAAAACTCTACACAAATGACATTTATTAAGACTGGATTTTGTTAATGACAGAGCATAGGACTTCATTTGGCAAGCAGTTCTGATAAAATGTAGTCGTTGTGCACTGGCAGTTTTTCTGCTTTTTCCTACTGACACTAAGATATTCCCTCAGCTTTCCCCATCTCAGTCCTGACATGCTTTTCTGTTTCTGGTGTCCTTCCTTTTGAACAGCCACTGGTGATGATAACAGCAATATCCTATGGTCCCAGAGGAGGTCGAGTGACCCAAGTCCACAAAAAAGAGAGAAAATAGAAATTGCTGCCACCAAAATCTGGGAGTCTGCTGTGTGTGGTGATAGGTGCCAGCATTGCTACTATCATTTTGCCAAAGTGCTTGTCTAAGTACCAATAAAATATCTACATGTGGCCAGAGAAATTGAATATGCCATCAGTAATTCTGGGGTATTCTTTATAGAATCAATGAATAATGTTTCAATTTTGAGTCTCTGGCTTTTCTCATATCTCACTTTCTTCAAAGCTTTGTATTGGACCAGGCTGTGTCTGCTAAACCTTCATTGTTCTGTGGGAGAGCTGTGAGTTACAGTTAGTACTGCAAATGTTTATTTGGGTCTGAGACTGTTAATGACGGTTTTGCAATGACTCAGGAAAGCTCTGACTCTGATTCATCAAACATGTACTGAAAATTCTTTCCAGAGGTAGGTGTCCCAGGCTGAGAATGCATTGTCCTATGCTCTCACATGCTGTATTGACAGGCTTGGAGATGTGATTAATTCTCTCAGCAGAATTCTGGAGTCTTTTAACTTGAATGACTTTCAAAGTGATAAGATGCTTTTAATCTTACAGTAGTTATTCATGCATTAATATATATCTCAGTGTATTCTTAGTTGTTTCTTCCTGAAATTTATCCTCCAGATTACTATTCCCCCATCCTTCTTGCCTAGCCATGTCTTACACTCAGAATATAATGTTCTCCATGACTCATATTCCAGGCAAAATGCCATTCATCTTAATAGAGTGAAACAGAGTATATTTCCCTCCTATTAATTGTTCAGATCATTTTCTGTACTTTCAAATAAATCTGACTGTTCTGGCTATCTTCTAGCTGAGGACCTCATCAAGCTTTGCAGTTTCTTGGATTAGACCTTGTAACTTCACCATGAAGCATGGAAATACTAAGATTTGGTTTTTTTCAACTGAAAAATTCAGATATACATAGCTTATAAAATTTTTTAATGGCTATAAACTGGTAAATGGTCAGTGCTCTGGTTAAGTATTTCTTTATTCCTTAACTCCTTAACCTGAGTTTAACTCTTACTTACTTGGTGCATAAACAGAGTTTCCTACGTGAACATGTGTGTAAAACTCACACTTGTGGAAGTGAAAATTATGGCATGATGTATCACATAACCAGTTTAATTTTATGTTGGGAAGCCAATTTAGTAAACAGTTCTGACACCCAGGGCCATTTTAATGATCTATAATAGTGCTGTATTGTAGGTTGGGAACACTGATGTGGTCTGTATCACAAAATGACTTTATTTCTGTAAGCTGCTTGCCAACTTGAGACAATGAACATTCTTTTCACAGCTTGCTCATAGATGTACTCACCAGTTCATCCCTCTTGAGCCTGAACATCAATCTGAGTGCAGTAGCTGTTTATCTCAGTCATTCCTGATAGCTTTTGAAGAAGTATTATGATGGATCTATTTCTAATCTCATACTGGGAGTGATGTAATTGACCTGTGAATTATGTACTATTCAGGTATATCTAGTGAATGTGTTGGTATTTTTTCTTTTCTCTCATGTCATCTCCCATTAAAAAGGATAAATAAAACCCATTTATTTGATGTTTTGCTTGCTACTGGGAAAGTTCTGCTTATTGAGCATTGCAGCTCATTTATCTGCGGTATGATTTAGTTTGAAGACTCCTGGCTATGGGTTTGAGTTGATCCTGTGTAGGTGGCTTTGCAAGGACACCTAGAAATTGAAGTTAGCCTTTTGAAGCTATTCAATCTTTGACAGATGATCTCCAATGACAGTGGTAGGAAACAAGACTTTGGCTGTGAAGGAGTGCTCAAGGGCAGGACTGCTCAACATCTGGGCAACAAGGCTGTGTTTGGCCCACAAATGCAGTGGTACTGTCCAGCTTGTGCTCATCCCCTGATCATGTGAACTGTAGTTCTGTGTCAGTCATACTTGCCTGTGTACTCAGGACTTCGCTGGGCTTTGGGGAATGGTGTTGCAGCAATCAGTTGTACAGACAGGCATGGCATGAAACTTGTGGTGGCTGGTTCTCAGAATTGGTTTTTTAAACAAAGTCCTTATTTCATACATTAGATCCCTAATGAATGGGTAATAGATTCATCTCCTGTTATTGGGCCTGTCTTTTTAAAAGAATATTTAACCTAACTTTGCAAAATGCAGCTGAATCAAAATGAGAGTGAAATGACCTCACCCTAAGTAGCTGATCTACACACACATGTGCATTGGAAATGACACAGTGCACCCCGTGGGCATGTGAACTAATATGCAGAGAAACTGCACAGGGGGTCATAGACTTACATGTTTCATAAGCAAAGCAAAGCAAATTCCTGAAATATTTCACTGCAAACTGTTTTCCAATTTTTAATGCAATTGTGAGTCTACTCTAAACCTTCTTAGTGCCTCCACACTGAAATTAGTGGAGATCAATCACACAAATGTCAAATAGGCCTCTTCACTTTTGATTTACAAGTACATTTATGGATTGCATTAGTGCTCTTGGCTGCAGAATCAGAGCAGAGACTGAATACTCAGCAGACAATCCACCTTACTCATTGCCATTCCAATGACTCAATGCCATTTCCAATGTCACATTTTCACATGAGAGTTCTTCCAGCCTTCACCTGTTTGAATATGAGGGATATGCTTTCATCCTAGATGTAAAACTCTATGTTTGTTTATGTTTTCTGTGTCCTCTTGACTATGCCAGCCAGATCATTCTGTATTACTGACCTGTCCTCAGTCTTCAGACTCCTTAGACTTTACTGTATCTCCAAACATCATTGTCCTTTAGGCAGAGACACACTGTTTTTTCCCCTTTGGAATGTTTGTCTGTCCCCACCACAGCTTCTGAACACAGGTTCGTTGAGGCAGCATAGTTCTGGTGAATGCAAGATGCACAAACAACAGAGACAAGGTGCCTTCTGTTTGCTCAGCCTGCTTTGTGTTGGGCTGCAGCACATTGTTCCTGTGTCCTGGGGAAGGGGTCAGCCTACTGGTGACCTGTGTCCTGTGGGCTGGTCATCGAGGAGGAGCTCCCTTGATGTACGTACACGGTATTGCCACAAAGCACCCAGAGACAGCACTGTGCAGGCAGCACAGCCTGGTTTCCAGGGAACAATTTTACATCAAGTGTGGATCCAAGGATCCTTCCTGAAGACTTGGATCAGAAAGCTTTAAGAAATGGTACTTTTCTCCACTGAGAAGATAGACTGTTTGTCCAGCTACATTGATATCTATGAGAGGTTCCTGAGGAGAATCCTTCTGAATGTAGGATGGGGATCTAGCACCTGTACTGACAGATAAGTGTGTGAACTGGGCACTTCCCCCAAGACTCAGATAATTCCACACTTGCATGTCCTTGGCAGACAGACTTTCCTCTTCCCCAGAACTCCGACTGAGTACAAACAGGAAAATCTAGACTGGGAAAATTGAACAGTGTCAATAACTTGAAACAATAGAGCATTAGAATAGAAATGCTAATGAGGTATCAAATACTCCTCTTTTTGGCCTTTCTTGCTATTAATTTCATAAGTCCTCCTGCAAACTATCAGTGTCATAATCTCACAGATAATAGTTTCATACAAATTGCCTCAAGAAAGTGTGATACTGGCTTGAAAAAATAGCTACAAATTTTTCCCCAAATATTGCTATGTATGCAGTGGATATTATGCCTTTCTGATTTAAAGTTGTGGTAATTTGTTTCTTGTTCCCGAGATCTTGGTTGTATAATGAGACCAGTAACAGTATTGAATGAACAAATATAAAATTTTCTATCCAAGAAAGCTCTAGATCTATGCTGATTATGTCCCTGCATTGAAACTTCATGTCTGAATTGCTGTTCTCTCTGTGGACTCCAACAATAATTTAGCTTTGGGTTACTTAGGTTAGTACTCTTTTGTACAGAACATTTTTCGCTGTCACTTGCTTGGTAATGAGACATACTAAGAATAGATTTTGAACTAATTCACAGAACTACAGAAAGACCAAAGTACACCAGTATTGCCAGTAAATAGAGTATTTTTGTTACTTTTCTATATATGTGAACCCTTGGCACCATCTAGTGTTTGAAAATGCAGGCCAACTCTCAACCACTGAGTACAGAACTTCACTACAAAGAGCTTTCAGTCAAAATAAAAGCTAACGGTGGTCTAAACCATCACCTAATTAATTTCACACAACTGTGTTTTTCAAGCTACCAAATACAAATATAGCAGATCAGGATATAGAAAAGGCTTTCTGTGCTTGTGATTTCCAGTTCCTTGTCTCTCCCATGACGTTACAGTGGAACCTGTAGATCCAGTCAGTGTCAGAAAAGGACATCTGTGTGCCCACTAGTGGCAAATACACAGTACTCTTCATGGAGGTAAGTATGGTGTTAAATAAGTCCTCAAGCACAGCCTGGATGGAGAAAATTATCTTCTGCTTCTTCTCTAGATTAGAGCTGTTCTGCAGCTTCTGACCCATCCATAACAGCAGCCCTTTTCATTCCACATTTAGCTGCTAATTATCCCTCTTTCAAGGGACTGATGTTTACCTCCCAGTTCTTGCAACCAAAGATACATATAAATGTACGTGTTAGTACGTGTGCTACTCTGCAAAAATCTACCAGCAAAACCTCTCTGTCAACAGTTTGCATTTCATGAGTTTGCTACCAAAGTATTTGTTTTAGTAAGGTGAGTAAAGCGTGTGTTGTTTTAGCATAGAATTCTATGGCTTCTAACAATGCTGAGACAGCACAGTCTCTGATTTCTGGTACCTCGGGGCCATTACTTGCAGCAGCTGAGTGAAAAGATCTGTGTGAAATGTACAGTGTGGCCAGCCAAGTGTGAAAGAGAAAAATTGCTGTGACAGCAAATTGCACTTCCTTCTACGTGCTGCAAGAAATGTGGGCAGGCAAAAAAAAAAAAAAAAAAAAAATATTGCATCCCTTTGTCAGTTTATGCCAGGCCAATGAAAGCCAGGGAGAGGAGATACAATTTTTAACTGATAGCTTTGTCTTGTTCTTGTGACTCCATGAATGTGACCCAGCTGCTGGTTATTGAGGTATTGCCAGGAATGGCTGGGAAATGACAATCTGCTATAGATAACTAGAGCTAGAGGCAGAGGATGTGTGGAAGACAGAAAACAGAGAGGATATTCAGCATTTAAACTAAACTTTATGGATTGCCATACATACAGTGAATTTTGTTATGCATGGAACAGATTATGAGTGCCTTTCTGAAAAAGTAATCAGCTTGACTAGAGAGTCTGGCCCATCATTAAGGAAATAATTGTGATTGCTTTTCCATGGCTGTCAAATAATTTGACACTTGGCCTAAGGCTGACCTAGTCACTCTCTCACTGATAAATGGAGAGAGACAGTGCATTCAGGAGATGATTAATACCTTGTCTCTAAGACATTTCTTTTGGAATTGGGTGAATCCAGGGCTCGAAAGGTAGTTCTTCTTTTCCCAGACTGCAGAAAAGACCAAGAGGGCTTACACATGACACCAGTTTTAGATGTTAATTGGGATGAACCCTCTGCTAATTTGGAGGTGGAAGCAGGGCAAGAAGCAGCCCCCTGAAGAAAAGCACACCACTGGTGGTGTGAAATCCCTCCTCTGGTCTTTCTTCAGCACACTGAAGGCAAAAGGAAAAGGCATGACAGTCTTGATACCCATGACCTGTAAGTATGTCAACTGTCCTGCATGTGCTTGACATCTCTGTTTCCCACTGCCCTCTGCCCATGGACTCCGTTTACTTTTGTTTCAGTCCATTTTTACTGTATTAAACGATCTGATGAATGCAAGGATCAACTCATAAAACCAGGGGCAGGAACAAGCCTTTCTCTGGGGCTGATTGCACCCTGCCCCCTGTGCAAACTACTTGTCAGCATTATCCTTGAGCTGTGTCTAGTTGGGTTGTGGCTGGGGGATACAGGCCCTGAGGCGCTCTTGCCTCACAGCTGTCACAACATGACGCCCTGTGATCCACCCTCAGCTATCCCTCCAAGTCAGCTCAAGACCCTTAAGCAGGGCTTGCCACAGCCCTCTCTGCAATGAGGCACCCTGGGTTACATGGGTCACAAGCTGACCATGAGTCACTGATGTGGCAGGATTGCAAAACCAACAATGTTCTGGCAAGTTTTAATAACAGGACCACACATAAGACAAGGAAGATAATTTTTGGGGTCTGTTTGGCACTGTGTTTTTCCTCCACATCTGGAATACCATGTCCCATTTTGGGCACTGTGTTTTTAAAAGAATGAAAAACTAGAGAGAGCTAAGAGAAAAGTTAACAGACAGTTCAGAAACACCAAGCTGTGAGAAAGGATAGAAGGAATTTGGGCTGAAAAAAATGAGGAAACTGAAAAAAGGGAAATTATAGGAATCTGCTGAGTATGTTTTCAGTTTTCATGAAGCTGATTCAACTGGCTTTATACCATTGTAAATACAAAGTTAAGAAATAATTACCTTAGTTTGTAACCAGATTTGGATTACCAATTAGAAAAAATGTCAGGTTAGAAGGGCAATGAAGAAGCATGAGGGAATGCTGCTTGTGATTATTGCAGAATCACCTTAACTGGCAGCTGTTAATAAATAAGCATCTGTCAGGAATAGCAGGATAGACATTATTCTGTGCTGATGCTGGAGAACAGAGTAAATGATACCAGGAAATCCCTTCCAGCTATAGATCTCTAGTCTTGTTAATACTGTCAAAATTCAGGAAAACCTGTATTTACTTTGCTCAGATGGAGTGACAGCTATACATGAATCTTCCCATCAATTTAACAATATGCCTACCCTTTTTTTTGCTCCCTAGAGCTGGCATGTCTTGGCTGCCTCTGGATGTGCAAATTGCAGTGGTGGCAGGAAGCCCCTTGTGCCTGACTATGAACCTGTGACTACCTATCTTGGACAATGATCATGCTGCCTTTGTCCATCCATTTCTGACTTCTGTCCTGGATCACTGCACTCATTCTCATCAGAACAAAGGTAATCTGTGCTAATTCAGAAGTGTGCACTTCTGCTCTGTTTTGTATCATACACAGATCATGGCACAGGGTTTAATCACTGTATTGCTTTGTCTCAAGTAAAGAAACAGTAGAAACTAAACACAGTTAACCTATTTAAATGTTTGTATCACATGTATTTTTACAGTACAGACCAATATAAAATGTAGGGTCCAGTGAAAGATACATTCCTCACTGAACTATATGCCATTAGGAAGCACAGGGGCAGGAGTTTATACTTTATTGTAAAGTGCTTAACAAGTTCACCACCTGCCCAGAAATCTGACAGACAAAAACTAGCTTTTTCTGTCTGATGCAAAAACAGAAGAGCAGGGCAGGGGTGGAAGTTACTAATGCGGAGTATCCATTAGTAAGAGGAAGATGCAATGGAGCCTTAAGAATGGAACATTTCATATGTTCCAATTTATTTGCTTAACACAGTTCTTTGCTAGAGAGACCATGCCTCCAACACAGAATGTATATATCAGAACCCAGTATTAAAAGGTATCTCATACCTCACCTCCTGAGGTGTTTATATTTGTCAATCATCCGGCAGATTTTACAGCTGATAGGAAAAAGAGAACAGTTTATTTATTGCCTTATTGTGTCTTGAAGGCTGTATGTGCTTACACTCATTAAACAATTACCTTGTCAGATAAGAGCTGAACAAAGGAGGATAACATAGCAGTTCCACCAGTCTGGCTGTATAGTATTTTAAAGAGTAAGCTGTAATATTTAGTAAACCAAATAAACAGACTTCCAAGTAGCAGGAGAGATAAGTAATGGAATAGCTAGAAGTACATCTGGTAGGATAGTTCCTTCTCTTTCTGTCATCTGCAAGGAGTGTTCCCAAGACAATAAACATAGGATTCAATTGAAAAATGGTAATTGTTTTCCACTCCTGTTATCAGGAAACTGAAGACAGAGCAAAGTACTTAACTCCTTTTTTCGCAACCGCGGATGTCTGTAGCATTCCCCACGCCCCTCATACCCCTAGATTTTTTGCTTAGTGTTTGCATTCAGGGAATTTAACACTTTAGAATAGGTACATGAACTGTACAGGCAACCCGAATGTTCATGAGTGTAAAAAAATAATACAGAATTATTACATAAGGTTGACTATAACTGCATGTTACATTCTGTGCCCTTTATTTCAAGTTGACCACTCAACAAGATTACAGCTGGCAAAAAATTAGGACTGAGAGGAATGTATTCAAAGTTCAGGAGTAACTTTCCAGCTTTAATAGTTCAGATTCTGGCAAATTCCATCAAATATTTCAAGGAAAGAGAAACTCCTTCCTGAAGCATACACTGTGGAAACACAGAGGTTCAGTTGCCTAATCAGAAGCATCTGTTGTCTTCTTACACACTAAGCAGAATCCAGCTGCTGCTGCAAAAGGGCTTAGAACACCTGTAAGTCATTTCAGAATTTTCTTTTTTTTTAAATTTAATTTCATTTCACTTCATTCCTTGACTTCTCGTTTCATGAAGAATTTTCATTTCATGAAAGGAAATGAAATCTCAAGATTTCCATGAGTATTCTTTCACTAAGTTTCAGTTTATTCCATTTCATTCCAATAATATAAATTCTAAGAATTTTCTTATTTTTTTCAACTTCATTTAATTTCATTCCATTTCCTTTGCTGTCTTTTCATTCCACTTCATTCCTTGATTTCTCCCTTCATTTCCTTTCATGAAATTAAAATTTTTCATTTCATTTTCTTTCATAAAATGAAATCTCAAGATTTTCGTGAGTATCATTTCATTAAGGTTCGGGACATTAGGTTGCACTTCATTCCATTCCATTTCAAAAAAATACCTTCTAAGTGTTTTCTTTTTTTTCCATTTTCATTTCATTTCATTCCATTTCCTCTCCTGTCTTTTCAATTTACTTCATTCCTTCTTTTCTCATCTCATTTCCTTTCATGAAAGGAAAATTCTTCATTTCATGAAAGGACATGAAATTTCGAGATTTTCATGACTACCATTTCATAAAGGTTTGGGTCATTTCACTAAACTTCCATTCATTCCCTTGCGATTAATTGTTTTCATTTCAGAATTTTCTGTTTTTTCAGTTTCATTTAATTACATTCTATTTCCTTTCCTCTCTTCTTATTTTGCTTCATTTATTGATTTCTCATTTCATTTCCTTTTACGAAAATTCTTTATTTGTATGAAAGGAAATGATATCTCAAGATTTCCATGAGTATCATTTTATTAAGTTTCTGTTCATGTCACTGCACTTCAGTTAATTCCATCCATTTAATTGTTTTCACTTCATTCCAGAACTTTCTTTTTTTCACACTAACTTTTAAACAAGGCTGGGGCTGCAGCTGAGATGCCCAGCCCCATGCATGGCCATTATCTGAAAAGTCTAGAGGCAGCATTGTTTATTTAAAAAAAGCAAATCTCCAAGGAGATAAAAGGTAAATAATTATCTTAACAATAACCTTTACTTAAAAAAAATACAGTGGTCTGAGAAACAATTTTATATGATGCCATTCTAAATCCTAAAAACCACGTTACAACACTGTAAAGCTGACTGGAATTTAACTGTAATGGATCTATAACACTGAGACAAATTTATTTGAAGGAATATTAGAAGTGCCAGGACAATTAATGTAGTTACAATGGTCTCTACTCTCTTGCTGAGCTCCGTAGTCTTCCCTGCTGACTTTTTCTCCAAAATAAATGTTAGCAATAATAGAGGCTAATATCACCTTACAAAGCTGTAAGATCATATATCATCAGAAATGGGAATACTTTTCCAATGAAAACGGAAAAAGATTTTCACATTCTCAAGTGTCTTAGGTCTTGGCACGTTGAGTAAAACCAACTCTTTTTGAAAAATAAAGCATTCTTTTATGGAAAACTTATGCTCCTTCAGTGCCTAGGAGCTATAAGAAGACACTTTAAATCATTGCAGCTCTTCAAAACAATAATGCAACTCAAATGTTTTCTCAACCAAATTTAATTAGTTTCTGTAAATATCTCAACAAAAGGAGTAAGTCTTTCTAGCAAGCAAACATATCATAGCAGGACCCACAACTGTTTTTTAGTGTCTCTCCACTGTAGATAAGATCAGTAAATACGAGTTGAAAAAAATTCCAGAAGTAGAAAAATAGGTTGTGACAGAACGAGTGGCACATGGGAATCCTGCAGCCATGGTGTCAGTGCTGTTACAGTGCTATGTCAGTACTGCTCTGTCAGGAGCAGAAGGTAATTACTACACAAAAATAATAAAAGGTGCCAGATGTGTTCAAACTATGGATGAATTCTATGGAAAACCTTTACCTTAAAAAAACAGAAAGCAAAGCTTGCAGATCTTGGGAAATAATAATTTGAAGGTACTTTAAGCCTCTCTAACTCTGCTTCTCATGCACATGAACATATTTACTGCTCCTCCTGTGCAAGAGGACTCCTCAAGAACATGGGCTTTTTCTGTATGTCTCTTAATCACTCCATTTATTTGTGAGCCCTACAGCCAGAAAGAGTCATTGCAGATCTTCTTGTCTTATTCTGACATGGTAGAGGCACCTGGATTTCACCAATCAAACCTACCAGTGGAAAGATACCCAGCCTGGCTTTTGAAATGGCAAATGCCAAGGGACCCACAGGCCAGCCTTCTCCAGTTTCCCTGAAGTACTCAGGGTAAACCCAGGAGCTCTGGTCCCACAAAAGAAGGGAGTTTACCTGTGTGGAGTCGGTGGGAAGGATTCCCTCAGTGTCCCTCTTACTGAAGGGAAGCTCCATTTATTGGGACAGGATTTCTGTAACTTACATGCAGAAGCCTAGAATGAAATCTACAGAGTTGGATAAGAGCACACTACTGAAAATTCAAAGAGAGTGAAAGCTCCTTTTCAAACTTTTCAATTTTGACAATATTAACTGCAGATCACAGAAATCACGTCAGCAAACCAAGGATTTTCTTTTCTGCCAGAGAATCTCAAATCACACAGCAGTGCTAAATTAATAGAAAATTAAAAGAACAATCCCCGTGTCCCTTTATTGGCTCTCTTCATTGTAAAATGCATTACAGCCATATTACGGAAAGCCCCCTGAGCAGATTATGAATCTGCCAAATTTTAGGCCCAAGGAAGGAGAAAAAGGTTGAGACATTTACAGCTAATCCCTCATATCAGAGATTGCTGCACCAGTAGGTATCAACTGGCTTCAATAACACCATAACTCTATACTGTGGGAAAGGATGGCCAAGACAGTCAAAAAGATTTCAAATGCATTCAAATTTGAAAGGACAATTTTTAAAAATTGTCTTTGTTTTATGGTGTAATGGATTACTTTGTGAAACACTTAAAAAAGATCTGACCACTTTGTAACCATTCTGAAAGCAAAGTTTAGACACTAATAGGAATTAACATCCTCCTGATAGTAAGGGAACTGTGCTGCTGACTACACATTAAAGCAGAAATTTTGTTCTCATGTGAACTAAGGCACCACAACTCCAGAGCAGTCAGCAGAGATCTCTGGATCTACTGTGAAAAACAGGACAGAGCCTGGTCCTGAATCAGTTCATTGCTTTCTGCTCTGCATGTGCAGAAATCATAAAGAGGAGTCTTTAGCTGATTTTAATTGAACACTTGATAAAGAGGCAAGTCTGTTCTAAGATACCTCTTATCTTAAGGGTAAAGGGGAAAGAATGATAGAAAAAAAATGATCTTATGGAAAGACAAGTGAAGTTATATAGAATTCCACATTATTGCTATTAAATCAAAATAATATTTAAACTTCTTGAGACATGAAACTGCATAAATATTGGAGCAGGGGGAAAGGCATTCCACTACCACAAAAGAGTTACAGAGATTTGGGAAAACAACTGAGCAGTTGTGAAAGTTCATATTTAAACTTGCTATCTTGATAGTGTCCATCACAAATATACAGCAAGTATTGGGAGGACAAAAAAGGAATCCACTACAAGCATTATGCCTGTTTTTGGAAAAAATTATGACATCTCTGCTGTGACTCAATCTGTTAACTTCTAGCATTTGGTACCTGTAAATCAGAATGAGAAGCTAATGCAATCCACCAAGAAACTCAGCCAACTTGCTACCAAAATTGAAAAAAAAAAAAAAATAAGGCAGAGTTAAACTGAAACACTGACAAAACTGAGTTCCCAGTAATATGAAAAGAGAGCCAAATTGATATTCCAGATGGAGATTATTTGGAGTTACAGCAGTGAGCTGTGTAAAACTAAAGAAATGGTAATGAAGAATGAAAATCAATCTGACTATTAAACAGAAGGAATAAGAAACAGTACCACTGAGAGACGTGTATGTTAGTCAGCAATGTGAAATGGGATATTTTTGCAAGACATTGGCTCCAGAGCTGACAATCCTGCAACATGTTAATTCTTTTGAAAGCAAAACCAGCAACTCCTATGAAATACCAGATAATCTGTAGTGAGTTATGAAAACGACTTGCCCATGCACTATTACTTGACAACAGGGAACAGAGAAGGAGTGAAATAACTCTTTCCATCCCTGCTTTGCTCCATAGGCTGCCTTTGCAGTACTGGCTCTGGAAGTCTCCTGCTCTGGCAGTGGAGGCTGATAGAGGACCCCATGCTGCTGCACCTTGGCACCTGAGCCCTAAGCCCTGAAGCTCAGTGACAGGATCCAGTGTGCATGCACCAATTTCCTCTTCACTCTTAAAGGTACTGGGTTAAAGAAGATATCTGGGGTGAGACAGTTTGAAATGGGCTCCCTACTGCCATCACAACTACAACTCAGGGTCCCAGTCCAGATCAGACAGCCTCCCTCCCACTTGGAGAGCAGCAGCAGCCAGGAAGAGGATCCCAGGCACTGATCTGCCATACTCAAGGGCATCAAGGTACCTAAATCTTTCTTAAGGCCGGAAGAGTTCATTATAAATATATTTTACTTCAGTGTGATGTTGGCTACAGATGACATTCACGCTTACAGGCTTCTGCACAGCTCAGTTTCCAGTTTGCTCTCACTTTTATCTGGTATCTTTGTTAGAGACCACTGCCATCCTGCACAGCTCCAGCTAGATTCTCCACTGCACTCACAGACAGCCCTTGGCCTTATTAAATATTGAACCTGGGGAGGGGCAGAACCTTTTCTCTGCTAAGGACTAAAAGCCTTCTGAACACCTTTGACAGGTCACAACTTGACACACATTTTTACGTTATCCAATAGTAACCAGAAAAATAAATAAAACATGTGTTGGCAAGCACCCTGAAATAAAATCACAAGTCACATTGAGGCTTGACTCTGATCTCACTTTCCCTTGTTTTTTCTTTCTTTCTCCCTCAGCATTTTTAAATTTTATTCTTCCTCAAACATACATTTAAGGCTGAGATCAGGGAGTAAAAGCCATAGCCCTCAAGTGCCTTCTTTTCTCCAATTCTCCAGAGATGGACAGCAACAACTGGGAAGGGCCTTGTCCTTCTGGACCCAAACACATCCTGAATTCCAAAATTTGGCTTCTGCTATTTCTGCATCAGCCTCCATTTGCCAGCCCATTGCTGTTGTTTGCTGCTTCTCTTTTAGTTCATTCATCCACTTTTCACTCTTCCTATGCATCCTGGTTTTCACTCCCACACTCCTCTCTCCAGCTTTCTTCCTACTCTTCCTTCCTTTCTTCACCTTTGTAAACCTCCCTGTCTTGCTGCATCAACCACTAGCACTTAACACCAATATATTCTAGAATAGTTTTGACCTCTCCCTTTTTGCTCATGTGCACACACCCGTTATGTCACTCTTACATATTAAATACATGCTTAATATAGAAATAAATGGTTAGTTATCTCCCGTCATCAGGTTGAGTGGAGAGATCATATATTCACCCAAGGCTCTGGAAAAGACTTGTGTTGAAGCAGTAGTTGGTTCCCTACTCTGTTGCTTGGTACCATGTTCAGGATCATCCATGGAAGAAAGGACAAATTAGACCAGTTTTGTTCCACAGGTAAAAACAGCAAAGGATAATTAAAAAAAAAAAACAAAAAACCAAGAAACCAACCACCCACCAACAAAACAAAACATGCTAAAGAAAGCAAACAAGAAAAAGTCCTTCAGATAGAAATCAAATCAGGTTAAAGGTTTAGCAGTTGGAACAGTATCAGAGAGGAGAACTTTATATGACAAATATCACATCATGTGCAGGAAAAATGTGAAGCCAGATGTCACTGAATCTTCAGAAGTCACATGTTGGCTCCCCTGTACAACTACTAGGGGAAGGAAGTACTTGTATTTAAAGCCTTTTGTTTCTATATTGTTTCTTAAGTTATATTTATTGCTTGACAGTGGATATACACTTGTTATATCTAAATTTCTTACCCTGTTTGAAGTATACCAGAGCAGAACATCTATCTGACATTTTAAATTAATGAGACAGTTGTGTACTGTCTTTAGCTGTGCCACTGTCAATCAGCTCAATTTTGTTTAATACACTATGCTCACAAAATGTGTGAAATGTTTTCTAGATAAAATGGGAGTGTAATCCTGACCTTTAAAAAAGAGTAAAATTTAGATAGTTCATTCTGACTCTTGGCATATTTTACTGCTAAGACACATTTAGCACAATCTTAAAACTGAAACTCTTATCAGGACTAACATAGAATGGGAAGTAAAAGTCAGTAAGAATATCCCTAAATTAAACTCTATCAGTCTTTCCCACAGTTCCTGTGATATGTTCCAAATGGGTGGCAGTCAGATGGTAATTATAAATCACTGCTTTCAGTTTTCTAACTTGAGCATGATCCAAGATAGACAGCGAACACCTCTGAAATAGCTTATACTGTCACCTCAGAGACTTCAGGAAGATGTTAGGTTTGCTGTCATTCTGTAGGACTTACATGGCAAAATCTGAAAAGTGTCTTCTCACATCAGGTTTTTTCACCCCTTTGCAATTTGAGAAGGTGTTGGGCAGCAGCAGAGACTCTGGAATAATCTTCTGTGAACTCAGGAAGATGTGTCATTCTCAAGTCACATTTGAATTTTTTTTCAGGAACAGCACTAGAAACTTCTTTTAAAAATGAAAGTTATTGACATTCATGGTCCGGGGGCCATCCTGCTGAGTGGATTTTAGACAATTTTTTGGATCAAATTCTATCTGTCACTAACTCACAGAAATATATTGATATTGCTCAAAGGATCATGTATTGCACTGTTGATCTGTGAAAAAATATAGACTGGGTAAGTTTCCTACTTGCTGTTTCCTCTTCCACAGCTTGCAGGATCTTGTGAAATGTTCCAGCAAATTCAGGCTGGAGTAATATTAGATGCACAAAAACGAAGCAATGGACTGTAAGGGCTCCTTCAAAAGGAAGCTTGAGAACACATAAATATATTTAAACAAAAGTTCTGAACCTGGTGAAATTTGTCCAGAGGCTTAACATTTTACTTTGTGACTAACTCTATTTAAGTCAATGAGGGTCTTCACAGCATGTAAAACTTGACACATACAAAAGGGTTTGCAGGATGAAGGCCAAATTTTTTTTAAGAGTGTGGCTTGCTTGGAGACATTCCAGAGGAGAAAAAGCCATGTGGAGCTCTCTATAAAATTGTTGGCACCATTCTGCTTATTAAATAGACATGAATTCACTCAAACAAAATAAGGTCTAGACATGTATATCAAGTATGTGGAAGCTTGTGCCTATTCCTAAGTTTAAAAAAAATAATGATAATGCTTCTAGATTTGTACTATTGGTACAATAGGGTTAAATTCTTGTAAATATTCATCTAGAGTTTTATAAACTTCCCTCTCTTACCTATTTTATTATCTTACCTATAGTTCTCCTATCAGGCAAAATTTGCTCTCTTAGCCAGTAAATTGCTGTAAGTTTCAAACTGGCAGCATGGAAAACAATTTCTATTCTTTATTTAGAGGTGGCAAAACATAAAGCTTCCTATCTTACCTCAAGTTAATTCCATGCTAAGACAAGAATTTATTGTTCAATTTGCAGCTTATGTATTGAACAGCAATATATTCATTTCAGGAACAGAGTCTAATTTTAGATCCATATTGAAGGTGTGATGAAAAAGCGGATGCTGGGAGTGTCAGTAGGACTTTTCAAGAGCAAACCCAAAATAGTTCTTGAACTACACAATGATTGTGAGATGAAAGAAATCATAGAATAGACTTTACTGATTTAAGTGGAACCTGTTACATAGCTGAAATTATTTACCCCCTAGTTGCTATCATGGGCATGGCCTCAAACTACTTCAGATAAATATGTCAACATTATAGCTCTTCAAGAAAACAGAAATAGTTATTTGGCCCACTAGGTGCTGGGCTGCATGTGGGTAGCTGCTGCCAGCACTTTAAATAAGAGGTCTGGGGAGACACGTGGAACATCTGGCAACAGCAGTTACTTTTTTAATCACACAGGCCACAGGTCACATTGTACCGCAGCTCACAAAATCACTGTCACATTTAGCAAAGCACCTTTACTTGACCTCAAGGTGTCTTGAGGTCAGATTCAAAAACTTCTGCAGATCTAGACAGGAACCCAGCAGGATCTTTACAAGGCCCCAAGTGCTTGTTTCCAATTAGTTTCTCACAAGGACTGTCTTTGTAGGATTACTTTAAAAACAGATCCAAAATGTGGCAATAGGTGCCTCAAAGCACACTGCTCCAGGCTGCAGACAGCCAGATGCTGCCTTTTGGGTAACTGGTTTTCAACTACAGTGAGGGCAGCTCTCCCATATCCATACCAAAATCCTTTAGTCCTCCCAGTCTGGGAATGTAGGAGACCTGAATGGGTTAACAGGAAGAATTGCTGCATTAACCAGCTACATTTTAGTGAACAGAATTGCACAGAATTTCTTGGAAGTATTTTTCATCTCTTAGGGTGTGAAAATCCCTGTGGGTTTTTCAACAGAGATAGCACCCCATATATACAGGGAAAATAATAGTTTCTTCACCAACTGGGCTGGGCTTGATGCTTTAAAATCATCTTTGAAGCAAAGATTCCTTCCCTTCTATAGGCATACTTTCCAGAGCAATTTCTACATTCCTATTTTTAAAAGTTGCACATTTTGAAGATATGGGAACACATGCTCTCTGCAAGATAATCTCCAGTTCCTTCTCCATTCCACACTGTCACGCTGCTCAAAGCCAATTTTAATGCATTGCTGCAAAGTCTGTTATAGAAATGTATATAATCTATATGATAACTTGCCTGAGAAAAAAAGAGGAATATTGCCAAGGAAGGTAATTGCATTTTCAAAGTTTCAGTGTTTAGAGGTTAGGTAGAAGTATTGAATCCAGAGCAATGTCCTTGGAACCTATACAGCAAATACAAGGATCAGCAGAGTAGCACTAGATGGCGCTACAGTAATTTTCACTCAAAAAGCATAGGCCAAGCCCAGGGAATGATGGACTCGGGTCCAGCTCTGAATAGGAAGCTCAGATTTACCATCCAAATTTTACTTATGTGGCCTGGGGAGATTCTGAGGAATATGAGGTGTAGCAGTCTTTCCAAGGATTGAAATAGAGAGCCTTCAGTTGGTTGATAAGTCATATAATATAGCTGATTAAGAGTGGAAAGCTACCTGAATGTTTTAATTTCACAAAGTGAGACCACAAAGTACCTGAGAACCTGTTAGGTTCTACTGAATCCAAGGTAACCATATCCAGATTCAGTACATCAAAAAGCATCTCACTTAAAAGCACACCAGAAGTTGTTAAGTGTAGTTTGGGCAACCAGACAGTTCATTGTCTATCTGCAGGTACAAACTGCCTGTTTCTAATTACAGTGGTTTGTGCTTAAAAGTGAAAATTTGACTTCCTGGAAAAAAATCACCTGGATTTTAGGACTAACCTCATAGCTTACACTTCCTATCACATAAAGTTAAATGCTGGCTGTTGTCAATTTCTTTTAACGTTTCCCACAGGTGGTTGGTAACTTCAAAGCTCAATACATATCGTGTTCTTATAACAGTCAATATAGCTTGTTATCTCTATCACACTGATTTGAGAGCTTACTTTTAGAGTTTTGTAGAGGTACAGTCTTTACACAGGAACAACTGAGTGATTCTGTAGCTTACATTATCAAATACATAAAGGAGAAAATAGAGCCTGTCAAGAAAGTCATACTCATTCTTGTAGACTGAACCACTTTAAACTAAATTCATGTGTTTGTGGCATTGAAAAACCATGGTCTATCTCAGATTTGAGTTCTAAAACATTGTAGAACTAGATTTATAAATCTTGTAAGTTCTTTAAAAGAAACATCCAAGTGCAGAATATTCACTGCAACAGCACTACAAGTTATTTTTACAATGTAATAATTTTTCTATTATGCATTTCTGTGAGTTATATTCTGCCTTCTGTTATGCTCCAGGTTCAAATCCTCAGGGGTAATTATTATCTATTTCACTGGAATCAGTGGGAGTTAGATATTTCAAAGATAGGAAACTCTGACATTTAAATTTTAAGGCAAGCTCAACATGAATGTTTTAGTTTCTTCAAGTAAATCTTGTTCTAGTCATACAGCTACACATACTTTAGGGATATTGCCAGCTAAAAGGCCATCTACTTGTCAGTCACAAACAAGAAAACTACTAGTACATTCCTTTACAACAAGAATGGTCTTTATCAATGGAAATAGCCTGACTGGAGACAATACAATTGCTTAGGTAAATAAGCACTGGAACCAGAATATTTGACCATAAATTGTGCTCCTGCTCAGCCAATATGTGCAGGTTAACTCAATGGGCTTTCATCCCAAAAATAGTGAAGAGGGTTAAGAGCATAAAAATCTAGCATTGCACCCTTGCTTCAAACTGCCAACATTTAAATAGCATAATTTAGTAATAAATGAGATGGCCCTTGTGCTGGATTTGGACTGTTTGCCCATGCAAGGCTAAACCTGTGGTAAAGATGAGAGACATATGTTGTCCAAAAACACTTTAAACTCTCTTTTTTAGTCATGAGCCACTGCTCTTTGAAATGATTCCTATGTGGTTCTGAGCACATCCTGAGAAAATGTTCTGGTTGTCCTACTTCTTCTAATGTGTTCTCTAATAAGGACTCCTTTTAATCTGTGCTTTAAATCTCCTTTAATCTGGTCATGGTTTCACACTTTGAGATGTTCCCCTGAGGACTCCTCTCACCTCAGAAGAAGCCTGAAAACAACCATAACTTGCTACTTGCTTTCTCAGACACGTCTATGACTATATTTCTGGAGTCCATATTGGTCCTGATAGACACTGCAGGCTCCATCCTAGATGTAAAAATGGTCTGTGTAGCTGGCAATGAAGCATGGTACTCTCAGAGTTACTTGGTGAAGTGGAGGTCTGATGAGACATGCACTCTGTTGTGCCCATTTTGCAACCCAATGACTTAACCAAAGCCAATCCCAACAGCCCACCTGAAGTCCAAAACAGCATCTGGAAAAGATCCCCAACGATGTGGTATGCCTGTGGGAACCAACAACAGTGCCCCAAAGCTCACTGTTTTCTGCCACCCCAACAGAACAGGGTGACACGGAGGTTAAAGAGCAAGGCCAGTCCCACTGGAGGTGTATCACTGCCCAGCTGTGCAGGCTTGGGCAGTGGACTATGCTTGACAGATGTGCACAGGGCTAATGACATTGGCAAACCACTCTGTGTGTGTGTGTGTGGGTGTGTGAGACAGGAGATCCAGGAGCTGTCTTACCTAGCTCTATTACCAGGCAACTCACCTAAACTACACCTATGTTCTTGTAATGTCAATGGCTAATAAATATATTCTGTTCTAACCTGGGAGACAAAGCTTAGAAAACTAATTTAGAAGTTTATTAGCTACTAATTAGTTAGCTGAACATGTGATAAAACTCTCCCCTCATTTAAAAAATAAGTCAAACTATTGTGAAATATTTTCAAAATATAGAACATTTCAGACAATCTAATTCCCTTCTAGGTTTAAAAGTCACATCTAAAACTTTCCCGACTTCTTTGTCTGTTGTCCTGAATTTTGTCCCTCTTCATTTCCAACCTAGCCTGTTTCACTCCTCCTCAGACAGCCTGGGCTCCCTGGGGATCACCAGAGTGCTACTGGCCTTATTGAGGTGCTTGGCAGTGTTTAGCTGGGAGCCTCCAGAAATCACATTAGTAGTCACTAACACCAACCATTACTGATTATCATCAGATTTTTATGAAAGTAAAATATCTAAATCCTAAATCCTATATTGCCGATCCTCAGTGCTTTGAAAACACAGAACAAGTTCAAAACTTATTTGTTGCAAGTGTGGAAATCTCCAAGGGGAGTGAAGCCACCAACTAGAATGTCTCCCAAACAACCTCGCAGTAGGCACTGCCACAGAAGAACACAGCCTGCACAGGTATTCTTGGGGACTGTCCAGCTGCTTCAGTTCATACTCAAATAATGCTGACAACCAAGTGACCTGGAGAACAAAGAGATTTTTTTAAGCAATTTCGTAGGTTGTTTAGTAAAAAACCTTGGTCGGTGTAACACAACCCTGTTGATGCTGGTGTCAGGTGTCACACACAATTTTGCTTCACCTCTCTCTAACTAATGGTGATTTCTGCAGATTAAAAGTGTTCTTATTAAGAGCTGAAAACCATTCTTCCATGTTGAATCATGGAAGGCATGGTCTGCCAATCCTGCAATACACTGGACAGTCAGAGGGACCAAACACTGAAAATACAAGCCTGGCATGCATCTGGGTGGCATTAACTAGGCTTCAATCCAACCTCTTCCTATTGTTGCTGTAGCCTGAAAAACTGTGCAAATGCATTGCTGCTGAAGAAAGCAAGGAAAATGAAACAAGTCCAGAGAACAGAACCACCAGCTCACATTAGTATTCTGCCCTGGTGAAATAAACCAGATCCTTCAGACTAAAAAGGCACAAACAAAGGTCTCCTCAGGAATATAGTGCTGGAATAGGCATGGCTCTAATCTCAGCAGTGCCACAAATCCCCTTTGAGAACAGGAATTTTGGGACTTTTAAAATTTTTAACTACTCCTCATTTTCTGTGAAACAGCACTGTGCCTCAAGCCACTCTAATAATATTCCTGTCTTGCTCTGCTGTAACAATCTGTAAAAACTCATGCAGTCAGATGATTTGGAGTTTAATATCAAATTGCTTTGGAGAACATTCATGGCTGGAAGTACATAATAATATATTTTATTATTGCTGTTAAAAAAAAAATAAAGCTAGAAGAGAAGTGGTTTCTTTTCATCCATCAGGGAGCTCTGCTTTGTGATTACGTTCTGTGCAATGATAATTAATGATTCCACAACCAGCACTAAAAAAAAAATGTTCCCTGGCTAAAATTTTCAAAAGTAACTAATGATTTGGGGTTTCTTTGCTTTTATGTATTCAGTTTGAAATACCTTGAAGAGGGACCTGGTTTTCAGAAAATGCTAAGCACTTATTTTCTGCAAACGGTCCAGCTTCCTGTCGAAACCTTCAGACTCTGTCATTTTAAGACCATGGTAGATACTGTTTACTGGTGACAAAAGTATGCCGATTCAAAATTAGTAACAGAGCACCAGATTAGATCACAAATAAATCTATTTCAAAGGAAAATATTTTAAAATTATACCTTCCTTGGACCTGCAAGAACAGACTTCTTGACTCTTGGGATGATTAGAAGTTGCTTAATGAACAAACAAGCAAAAAAGGGTAGGCTAGGGACTGGTTCTAGCAGTTGCTTTGTATTACTCAGTAAAAGAAAGATCAAGAATGCATATTACAGTCTTGTACATGTGCTTGGACATGTCAGAGTACTTTTGAATGTCACTGCATGTGTTATGCCTGCCTGAAGCCGTCCTGGAGCCTGGCTGTCCTTTTTCTGGCAGGAGGAATCACTATTAACACCTATGCAAAGTGGGGAACCTGCAACCAAATCAGAAAGATGATATTTCAGCCTTGATGTCGATGCTTATTCAAGGCACAGAACAATGGAGAAAGGAGCATCATAGATGTTCGTATTTCATCCACCCAAATGACTCAGCTTCCAAAAAAATCCAAAAGGCTTCTAGGTCTTTTCCTCAGCTCAGTGGAGCAGACAGAGGAAAGCAAATGACTGAAGGAGAAAGCAAGTTAACCAACCCCTTCTGAGCTCCTCCTCCATCACAGTGATTACACTGGGGTATCCTTATTTCATGCCCCTCTATTTCTAGTCATGTTCAGTTAGCCCAGATTAAAAATATTTGGACCTATATTGTCCAGCTTGGTCCAGTCACTTTACCAGCCTTGCCTTTTCTTTGAATGGTAGTCCCAGGTCATGGCAGGTGTGCTGGATGTTCAGGTAAACATTTCAAAACTGTATTTTTCTTCTGATTCCTGAGGTTCTTGTATTTTTAAGTGCAACCTTGCCTTCTTTTTATTTAGGCAAGGTAGAACTTTTGGTCCTTGTCATGAGTCTGCTTGTGAACAACCAGATCACAGTGCTGTGACTGATTTCACATGCAAGCACAACTGCCAGAGGCCAGTGAAGGCAAAGCAGGGCAGCACTAGGTAGGTGAAGGTGCCCAGCAGGAGCTGGCTGGCCTGCTGATGAGGGATCCTCCATTCTTAATCCTGAAGCTGTGCCATATTGGCATTATTTTTGTTAGATTAGACACCAGACAAGACCCTGCTTTTGCTCTACCATTCCCAGGATTGTCCACTTTGGCTTTGCAGAGGTCTCAGTTCCTATTGCAAGTCTCTTGCCGAATCTTGTGGTTTATCTAGTACATGCTCATCAGGCTTTTGCTTCAAGGTATCCTTTGCTGACAGGATTTATCCACAGACACCGAGATGTCCTCTGCAGGGTAATTGAAGTGCTTGTTGTTTTACTCCTGCTCTCTTTCCTTGCTATTTTCTTAGATTTTTCCATCACTAATTATTCTTCTCTGCCTGGCTGAAGGAGAGAGTAGTGTTCCTCTCCCTCTGAATGGAAAAAGCCTGGAAGTAAGGAGGCAGCATCAAGTACTCTTGCTTCTGATGACTGTTCTGACTCTCATGGGCAAGCCTCTGGCTATGTGTCACCATGGCCTAGAAAAAGCACCCTAGCACAGGAAATTCCTACCACTGTAGCTGCACCTCAGTTCCACAGACACACAGATTTCTGTGCACAGATGCTGGGTCTGCAGGGAAGGCTGCTTGCTACATCAGCCAAAAGTGAAAGGATGGTCTTTTGCCTTGCTGAACTCTAGTTTTACAACCCCTGACAGTGAGGTTTGGTATGTGCCTGATGCTGTTAGGAGTGCGGGGAGAACATGTACGTTGATTAACTTCATCAAACCTTATTAAGTTCCATCTGGAATTGAAAAGTTTTATTTAAGGTCTGTGCCTGCATTTGCTTTCTCAGAATTGCTCTAGGCTGCAGAGAGGATAAACTCTGAAGAAGGGAGTGGGAGAGAGTGCTCAGGGCCACAGCTGCAGAGGTTGCCAGGGTCAGACAATTTGCAACACAGAAGAAGTATCAGCCAGGGACACATGGAGAAGCAATGATCCAGCAGATCTGGGCTAAGGAAACATGGTTAATGTGGCAGCTCAGGGCTGGTGAAGCAACCACGGTGGCCCATAGCACAGAAAGTGGGCAGTGTCACCCAGGAGTGGCAGACTGAGGGCACTGTGCACAGCATGCCCCGCAGCGCTGCATTGTTGGCAGCACACACCCCAGGCTGGCGGCATGCCTGGGAAATAAACACTGAAAGATGAAAGCAAGCCAATGTGGAAGGTAGCAGCCGGCTCAGTTTCCAGCCTCTGATCACCTTCTTCCAAGTGGTGTTTCCTCACAGCATCCCCTTGTCCACCTACAATGCACGGATCATTGCCCTCCATCAGGAAAATTAATTGCCTTATGAAAGAAGGGGTTGCCCAGAAATTTCCCCAGGGAATTGCTTTTCATTCAAGGGTGTGTGCACACCCTGAGAAAGGAAATGATCTGATTTCTTCCAATATGCTCATTGCAGTCTCATAGTCTGGAGCACCCACAACAGTCCATGGCTTTCTCGTATCCTTCCCAGTCTTACTGACAGAGCTTTTCAGATGTCCAACACATCGGTACAGAAAAACCACAGCAAGAGTTCCATCATGCTTTGAGGGATCAGGGCTGGTCCCTTGCATCAAGGCTTCCTCACAAAATCAAAGTATGTCCTACAGCTGTGTGGGTTAGGTTGGTGAAACCTGGGCATGATAATCACCAGCTGCTGTCTCCATCCTGCTGAGCTCTGGCCACAGCCTAGCTCTGCTGGTATTAGGAAGTTTTCTTCTTGTTTATAGCAAGTAGCAGCCTATTTCCTTTCTTTTCCTCCATCCTATCATCTGATCTTCAAAATGAAACAAAGCAGTCGATTATTTGCCTCCATCCTATTACAGGTTTTTTGACCTAGTAGCAGGCCAGAATGGCAAGTGTTTTCATTAGATGAAAACTGTTGCTGAACCTTAATCATCTTGAACATCAAGAGGACCCGCTCTACAAATAGGAAGAGATGTAGCAAAGCTGAGGGTTTATGTTAGTAACACTTTATACTTCTGGTAAGTTTTAGGTATCTAGCATAAAAGTATTTACTGCATGCTGGAAATGGAAATGCTACAGTTTGTTACAGAATTAATTAAAAAGTGAAACAGCCTATAAATTGAGGTTAAAACTGATTTATGGAACTTTTAGACAAGTGGAATCAGTGTTGGATAACTGCAGAAAAGACTGTTGTGGTTTAACCCCTGGCTTCATCCTCTTTATAGCCTCCCCTCAGGTATTTATATACATCAGTAAGATCCTCTTCTAAGCCTTCTCTTCTCCAGCCAGAACAGTCCCCTGTCCTCCAGCCCCTCTTCACAGTAGAGGTGCTCCAATCCCCTAATACCTTAGCGACCCTCTGTTGAACTCTCTCCAGTGACTTTGTATCTCCCTTTTACTGAGGAGCTTAGCAGGTTCAGCCTCACCAGTGCTGAGGAGAGGAGCAGAATCAACTCCCTCAACCTGTTGCTGCTGGCAACATGCAGCCCAGGATCCTGTTGTCCTTCTCTGCATCAAGGGCATGCTGCTGGCTCCTGTTCAACTTGGTGCCCACCAGGACCTCAGGTCTTTCTTACAAAGCTGCTGGGACAGCCCCCTGCAAGTACAGGCACCTGGGGCTGCTGCTCCCCGGGTGCAGGACTTCGCATTTCCCCATGTTGAACTGTTAACCAGATCCTGGCTATGCTGGCTCTGTATTTATTTTGCCTGTTGTTGCTATGTGTTAGCACATTCTTTCTTGCACTGTTTACGCAGGACTGCCAAGTGGCAATTTAGTTGCATTTGTGTGGGGTGCACATGAATCCTTCATGAGTGCTACCCTGCTCTAGAAATGTAAATTCACACATTGGCCTCATAAGTATCATTTTGAATGCAACTAACATCAATTATGTATGTTTCATTATATTTTTCATCCTCTTCCAAGGTGCAGAATTGCTTATGCAGTGTATTATTTAATCTTTGGGGTTTTTTGCTGGTAATGTATAAGCTAGGCAGTGTTCTGTATGCTGAAGTATTTTAAGTTGTCTCTTCTTCAAGCCAATCCAGGGTGGTTACCTCAGACTCTCCTCACAGGGAAAGGACCTGCTGCATCTTACCCTGGACCACTTGGTGGCTTCCACTGAACTTGTTTCAGTTTGTTGAGATTTTCCTTGCACTTTGGGACCCAAAACTGGACACACTATTCCACATATAGCCGAGCAGAAATAAATAACTGCTTTCTTTGGCCTACTGGGGTGCTTCCAGTGGTATGACCTGGGATGCTCCTGGCCACCTTTGCTGCCAGGACACACTGGTGGTTCACGGCCAACATGCTGTCCACTGAGACCCCACATCCTTCCCTGCAAAGCTGCTCCACGGCTCATCAGTCCCCACACTGTACTGTTGCAGAGGCCTGTTCCTTCCCAAGGGCTGGACTTGTCAAATTTCCTTGTATTTGTCCTTACTGAGTTTTACAGACTTCCTATCGGGTCATTCCCCTAGCCGGCCTAGATCCATTTTAAATGGCAGCTCCGGCCTTCAGCACCACCTGCAAACTTGTCGAGCACACACTCCATCTCCTCCGCTAAAGTCTCTGAGAAAGATGTCAAAGAGAAGCGGGCCCTGCCATTCTCTGCTTGATGCTGCCTTCCAGTAGAGTACACCCACGGACCCTTCCCTCCGAGCCTGACATCCATGCATTTTTTCCCATTCGAGTGTCCACCCTCCGCACTGTAGTGTCCCAGTGTGTCTGCCAGGTACAGGAAGGTGCAGTGAGCTCTGTTACTCGGAACACCAGCTGTCTTTTTGCGCTGGTGCAGCAGCGAGCGATTCCTTTGCCCGCCGTCATCGGATGTAACCTGCGCTTAGGCCAAGCCATGGATTTGCTCCCCATTATAAAAACTGTTCGAATGGGGTATTACTCCCAACAATACCGACGTGTCTCCAAGGGTGTCCACGCGTAAGCTTTTCCTGCTCCGCTCAGCGTGCAAGGAGCGGCCTGACTGCTGCCGGCGCAGTGCCGGGGCGGTCCCTGCCTGCGCAGCATCCGGCCGCCTCGGGGGCTGTGCTGGGAGAAGCCAGCTCCGCACCACCGTTCCGCCTCTGACGCCGAGTGTCACGGGGAATTCCGGCTCCCGGCGGGGCGGGGCGGGGCGGG